>BLKR01003225.1:137034-155211 GCA_011170035.1 Teleogryllus occipitalis | reverse complement strand
TCGATTGCCGGAAATGAAAGCTAGTAAAATTATGAAACAGATAGTAAGACGCAAGATGCCCGAAAACGGTGAAAATGTAAACGTTTTCGAACATTTCTTATGGTGATGGGCATGTGTTTAATAAAAAGACAGTCACTTGGATTGTGTGGACCAACAATGTAAAATGTGTTACAGACAGAAAGAGTTCGGGTTTGATGAGGATCGCACGCGTTTGGATGCTATGTTAAATTTTTGGAGAAATTTCGTGGAAGTGTTGTGCAGAAGTTCTTGAGTTATTTTCGGTCGTATAACATCAGTTGTTCAGATTAGGTCGAGCTAAAATTCAATTTAATTTATTTAGAAATTCACGAGAAAATCCGCATGGACAGTATTCACGCAAGTTAGGCGCAGGAAACAGGAGCGTCGCAAAATCTAAATGCGTCGCGAAAGAAAATAGAAGTCACGTTTAGGGAAGACGCGATTAATGCAAGGAACAATAAACGGAAATACATTTGGTAATTTTTAAATGGACGAGTGCATCTGGGATCTGATGGCAGCTGAGCGGGACTGCGTGCATGAAAAATGCACGTTACAACTAGCAACGACGGGCGCTGACAGGAAGTGACATCGCTGCGAAAAGGGAAGTGGCACGAATTGTGCAATTACTGTTTTTTTTGTTGTTTGTTCACGCGCAAGTCTAAAGAAAAATTCTGTCGAAGACCAAGTCCTGATATTAGGTTAAGGATAGGATTATAAAAAAAAGGGTCACGACAGAATGCGCATTCTGATGTATGCATGAGATTTTTGTATTATATTTTCAGTGTGTATGGTTGTATTTCTTTTCCTGTATGTTTATGTATTTGTGTTGTCATGTTTCGCAAGCCGGAGAGGCAGATTGTGTTTATGGATAGGATATAAGCAAAGGAAATCCGAAATTAAATGTATGAGCATCTCACATGGCTCATGATTGGCTTGAATCCACGTGTTTTTATTCAATAGTTGTATAAAATTTGACCCAGGCACGAACGAAGCGGACCCTTACCTCAACTCCGTATGGAGTGAGCGCGCGGACTACGACCAGGTAGGATATGAATAATGATTCGAGCTAGCAGAGGTGCGGGCAACCGATAAGCGAAGGTATTGTAGCACCCAATTGCAAGTTAGAGCTAGGCAGGGCAAAGATAGTGCACGTGACGAGTAGAGAATACAGCACCCCGTTGCATTGGACGCGCAACGTGTGGGCGTGATTAAATATAGTAAGAGTAACCGGAGAGAGGATACACGAAGAGAGGATACGTTGCATTGGCGCACCAACGTGGGCCGTAATATATATATATATATATATATATATATATATATATATATATATATATATATATATATAGGGAGGGAGGATGCGTTGCAGTGGAAGAGGCAATCATCCGTTGAGATCACCTGCGCAGAAGAGCTAGGACATAAAGAAGTAAGAATGACACTCGTCAGACATGTTTGCTAATAAATATATTGTACGAATTAAAGATAATTGCAAAGTATTATGATGAATGCTTTGTCTCCGATGATTGAGTCATTGGTCCCTGAGAATTAAATTTTGCAGTTAATCAATACATGGCCATCCTGTGATTACTTGCACTAAATTTCTATCGTTAATAAATATACATCATAACTTATTTCATGCCAAACAGAGACCTCAAATCATTATCTGCGGCGATGGTGTAACGGTTAGTCTATCGGGCTGTTGTACGCGGGTTCAAACCCGATCGAAGCCGCGGATTTTTAAGGGCGAAAAAATCCTCCGTACGCCTTCCTTTGAAGGGGAAGTAAAGCCGGCTGTCCCATGTTCGTAGATTTACTGCATGTAAAAGATCCTCAAGCCTAAATGAAACCTCTGAGCTAAATTCAAATTGCCTATATAAATTGCTAAAATAAGGCATTCACTCATTATTATAGCGTGAATAATGAGACAACACGATTTGTGTTGTTAGGGTTACGATTTCACGAAATTTAAGTAATGTTCCCAGATACATATGCACCTATTACTAAACAACCAGAAGGAATATCTTGTCTGAATATACACAAATGCAGTGAATATTTAGCAGAATACAGAAGCATACTTCTCATTTTCAGTAAAAGTAAACTTATAAGCCTATTCATGGAGGTCAAAGGTATATTACAAGTCAATATCAGGAGTCGCTGTTACTCTCTCATCCGCATTTAAAGCATTTCCACCCTTCTGCGACTTACACTCAACTGTAGACAGTAAATCGCATACGCGAGCTTCACAGAAATGTACTTGGATGTCGTTTAAAGTACAGCTGTACCAGCGCAAAAGGCGTTGAGATAAGGGTAAGTGCAGCAATGTTAAAAGGCGTGTACTTTAAACGAACAGCGCTTGACCGAAGCAAGCACATTCTGCATTGTCCTTTATCATCTGAGGAATGCACTCTCGTGTCAAGGAACTCCTCCAGGCGCAGGCTCCGCTGGCCGAGTGCCAGATCCCCCGCGTCTCGCTGCGAGAGTCATCCGGCAGAGGAGCGCAGGAGGTCTTTGCCCGGAACTTGGATTCCTAAACAATGTAGTTTTGAACGTGTGGTCCTCCTGTTCGATACTCCAAACACCGCTGCTATGACCCGACTGGAGAACGGTCTAGTCCTAAACGTCGACATAAAATATGCGCGAACGGGTGAAGTGAACTGGGTTTGGAAACGGGTGTTGCGAGCGGGGGTGGCGAGCGGGGCTTGCGAGCGGGGCTTGCGAGCGGGGCTTGCGAACGGGGCTTGCGAGCGGGGCTTGCGAGCGGGGCTTGCGAGCGGGGCTTGCGAGCGGGGCTTGCGAGCGGGGCTTGCGAGCGGGGCTTGCGAGCGGGGCTTGCGAGCGGGGCTTGCGAGCGGGGCTTGCGAACGGGGCTTGCGAGCGAGGCTTGCGAGCGGAGCATAAGAGCGGGGCATGATAGCGGGGCTTGCGAACGGGGCTTGCGAGCGGGGCTTGCGAGCGGGGCTTGCGAGCGGGGCTTGCGAGCGGGGCTTGCGAGCGGGGGTTGCGAGCGGGGCTTGCGAGCGGGGCTTGCGAGCGGGACTTGCGAGCGGGGCTTGCGAGCGGGGCTTGCGAGCGGGGCTTGCGAGCGGGGCTTGCGAGCGGGCCTTGCGAGCGGGACTTGCGAGCGAGGCTTCCGTCGGTACCCGCATTATTCCAACCTGCTTCTTTGCTGAACTGGCTGGAATTCATTGGATGTCAATAAATATAAATTCTAATTGTGAATGAAAGAGACGGAGTAATACAAGATATAATGAAAGCCGTGTTTGGCAATGCTGTATGAAACCCCTTGAATAATTATTTTTCTAGGAAAGGTTTAATAGTTTGAATTTTCAAATAGTTTTTAATATTTATTAAGTCATTAATGATATATTATCAACTTTAAATTTGTAACGTATATTAATGTCTGTATAATAAGTCGGAATAATTGGAAACTTTCAATTTATAATTATGGTATTGTCAAATTTAGACGCCCAACATTTTATGTATCTCTCATTTTTCATATTAGGTGGATAAAAAAATCTTTTACATACTTTTGTTCTTTATTCCCATTTTTATTTCTATTACTCATCTGCTTCTGTTTTGAGATAAACTTGCTATTCTAATTCAAAATCACTTGACTCCGAAATTTTATTTTGCCATTGGGTGCTGAAAATTTTGTTTTGTGGACATCAGTTGCTCAACTATCGTCTTATAGTTTTTGGAGAAAGGACTTTCCTTGTTACATTTTTTTGGGTTCTTTGAACCGTTCAACGTTTATGGTTAACACACTCCATTTTCCCTTTCTATATCAACATCCATAAAGTGGGGAAGTCTCACTTTTCCTCATCATAAGAAAAATGTTCGGCTTCAGTGGAAAGGCGCAGTGTGTGTTCTCGAAAAGGGAACCCCGCATTTCATCGGTTGGAACTACATGCTCTGCGGTTCCTTAAACCGGCTACGGTTGTATACGAGTCTTCCTCGATGATAGCTTACAACCTGGGAGTTCCGCGCATGCCCGCCGCGGCGCTCAGAACGAAGTCAGTGCGTGAACTTTACGAGGAGCGTTCGAACATCTTCCAACACTCCTTGGTATAGAAGTTCCGCGACGAGTGGGATGATGGACGATCTGTGGGCGCCGAAGCGGGCTAGAGCAATTAGCTTCTGAGGAGATGGCATAACTACATAACACAAAATGTAACACGTAGGAATGTATCCGTGGTAACGTATATCACGTGATAATATATGAGGATATGCAAATAGAAAGGTGGTTGTCCTTATTTTGGTATCTATTGAATTTTAATGCCCGCACCGCGCTCCAAGTAGATGGGTAATGTTTAAGAAATACACTCATCGAAATGTAATTGTATTGGGTTGATGTTATCCCTTGCCACATGCAGATGTTGGCTTTTAAATGAGATTTCACGTAGATGGCATATTCATTAATTTTCCAAATTTTATCCCTCAATCCTAAAATCCTTCCTATTTTACCGCAAACTTAGTATTGAAAGTTTTGCGTGTCATTTCAGTTGCATGTGTGGTTTTGAATATGTGGCACCTGTCAAAATATTGGCAGTTATCTAGAGTAATGATGCCTTTTTGTAACCTACGCTCTTTAGCGACCCCTGAAAACTTAAAATTAAAGTTTTTTAGGTGTAAATGATGTGTATTGAGAAGTAATACCTTAAAATTTAGAAATTCATGTTAATTTCCACTCAAAACACCCAAAAATATTTGAGACTCAGACATATATTGACCAAATTGTCTGAGACGTCCTAATGATCATTTTATTCTTCAATTCAAACCAATCAATTAAATTTGAAAAATCGCCAAAATGAGGACCACATTTGTGAATTAATTAATTGTCGAAGTGAGGTAAATAGTTGCTCTCAATAACTGCTTCATTGGTTTTTTGGTGTTTTAGAGTATTCAAATACTCATATCATTGAGATACTCTGGATTAGATTGTCAGCCAATCAACAAGTAAAGAATACCCCGGTTAAGATGGTAAAAAGTTTCCCAAAACCAAATGACATTTGGAGTAGATACACCATAACTTTAACATAAAAATAATATTTTTGAAAGGCTTCGTGCCCCCGTCCCGCCATCCATACCCCTCTACAGCCAAAAATGTGTTGTTTTTTATTTGAATTCATTTAGTCAACTTATCACTATTTTATCTGTTGAAAAAATATGAAAAATAATAAAATAGAGGAACACTGCCACCTCCCGGGATATAGTATGAATTACAGTCTCGGGACTAATGACATTAGTAGATGACTCGCCCGTGTGTCAACAATCAAGCTGATTCGGCAGAAAAACTTTTATTGCCGGGCTCTAGTAACGAATAAGTGGATAAATCCTCCTGCTGTTAGTAGAAAATTATTTCCTCTATCACGTGATGTCACCAGAATCCATGTTTTGTGGGTCCTTGATACCGAAAAATCGATTGACGGTAAAACATTTGTGTGTCAGTCTGTCCGTTCTTCCTCCGCCTGTCCGTCTGCCCGACTATTCAACTGCCCGTCTGTTCCTCTGTCCGTTTGTTCCTCTGCCCGTCTGTCCGTTTGTTCGTCTACCCGTCTTTAAGATAAAAATAATATTTTTGAAAGAAAGCCCCCGTCCCACCACCCACACCCCTATACAGCTATAGATGAGTTTTGTTAAATTTGAATTTATTTCGTTAACTTCGCACTATTTTATCTGATTGAAAAAATATGAAAAATAAGAAAATAGACTCTGCTACCTCCCGGGATATAGTATGATTTACAGTCTCCGGTCAAATGATATTAGTGGACGACGCGTCCGTGTGTCAATCAATCAAATTGGTTTCCACATGAATTAATGGAAGAACGAATGAATCAGTAAATTTAACAATAAATCTCCTTAAAGGAGAGATTGATTAGCAGATTGACTGCATTCATAAAATGAATAACCAATAAATACTATTAAATATCACTGAATGAAGCGAAAAATTAGTTTTTGACCACGAGCAAGTTCATAGAGAATGATAGGATTCCAAAATAGCAATGAATTTAATGTTTATATGAGAGAAGCTAATATAAAGGAAACTTAATAAATTTAACATAGGGAAAAACGTAATATTGACTCGTTTGAATTATTGATTTTTCATATCAACAATTTTGTGTGTAGTTCATATCACATTGAATTCGTCTTGAAATAGATTAATAATAGAAACTACTTTACTTCCCTGGCGACACGACGTATTGGTCTTTTATAAGATTTTCTTTTCGTTTAAATAAGAATCTGTGCTTTTTACTTCCTCGCACTTACTTCGTAAGAAGAGAAAGTTACGTAATTGTGCGACAGAAAACGGCGAATTTTCAGTAGAAAATAAATCTACTAACATGGGACAGCTGGCTTTACTTCCCCTCCGAAGGAAGGCGTGCAAAGAATGTTTTCGCCCTTAAAAGTCCACGGCTTCGATCAGGTTTGAACCCGCAAACGCTTATTGCCGGACCCTGGTAACGAAAAGGTGGATAAATCCTGTTGCTGTACATAAAAAATTAGTTCTATCATGTGGTGTAACCAGAATCCATGTTTTTTGGGTCGTTGATATCGAAAAATTGATTGAACGCAAAACAAATGTGCGTCCGTCTGTCCTTCCATCCTCCTGCCGCCCAGCCACGGCCAGCGCTAGCTCCTAAACCATTCAGCCGATTTTTTTCCAAAATTGTTATTCCCCGATTGATCTGAACGATCTCAAGGCTTATGGAGTTTCAAACGGATACTTTATTTGATCAATAACATTTTCAAACATTTCCTCAAAAAATGCTCCATTTTTTTAAATTAAACTTTGTCTTGGAATAGCGTAAACACCGCTTAGTGCAAGTCTCATGACAGATAATATTCCTGATTTTTCGGAAACTGCAAAAGTGCAATTTTTTCGGGTGCGTTTTGCTTCAACTATAATATTGAAGGTAAACATATTTTCCTAAATTAAAACTGTTCCTCAAAGTAAAAAAAAAATATGGTTCTAGTCCCATTTTCAACGAACTCTCCGTTTTTTCCAAAATTGCAAATAGTTAACATTTTAAAACTTCGAAATTGAAGTTTTTCTTAGACAAAGTCTGCTATAGAGACTTATCTTTTTGAAAACTGTCATGTACATTTTTTAAAAAAAAAAAACTAGTAGATTTCGCGTAATTTGTATCTGAAATTGAAGCAATTTATAAAAGCAATTCTCAAAAATTATAGTTTTTCTTTGAATTTTCTTCTCGTATGTATCAAGGGACGGTAAAAAATATGGTATTGTCTCATTTTCGCCAATCTCTCCATATTTTCAAAATTTGCAGAAATTGTTGGATATATTGGTTTGTGACAATTATATTTTTAAACGTCGGCCGGAGTTCGAACTAACAGGAGCTTCTGTAACGTAGGCTGACCACCAGTTAACTTGGAGGACCTAAGTTCGGGTCTCAGTGCGGAAAATATTTTTTGCTCGTTATAAACACTTTTGCAGCTTTATGTAGAAGTATAATATAGAGGACAAGTTAGAAATAATGCTAGAAAGTATGTGCTTCTTTAACACTAATTAGATCATAGTCCTACGTGTTTCTGATCCATAGTTAATTTATATAGTTACAGTTGGTTTCCATGTTCCCTAATTAATTTCATCTTTTTGTTCTCTCTGACTCATTTACTGTGTGTCTCTCTCTCTGTCTGTCTGTCTCTCTTTCTCTCTCTTTCTCTCTTTCTCTCTCTTTCTCTCTCTCTTTCTCTCTCTTTCTCTCTCTCTTTCTCTCTCTCTTTCTCTCTCTCTCTCTCTTCTATCTCTCCCTCAATCTCTCACTCTATCACTGTATCTATCTAGAGCTTTGTCTTCTCTCGCCTGTACTGATGCAACGTGCATTACTTTAAATTTAAGAAGTTCAAGGTTAATATGCTTATTCTCGTACACAAAAAAAATTTCTTGCACGAATTATTGACTCGGTTCGTTAATGGAGAAACGTATACGACGTGACCAGATAGCATGACCAGATATTATCCGCTCTGCCTGCCACAATTTGCGGAATAAAGAGTTCCATTCCCAGTCATTCACAATTCGCAAAGTGAATTTTCTGATAGATTCACTCTCCCAACTCAAACTTTATTAGTAAGACTTGAATCACTTGTCAGGTAGCCAATAGAAAAAAGTTATGAAGTTATTTTGCATACATAAAGCCACTACATTTAAATATCTGTTACAAAATGTGCTTATGTGTTTCTAAAAGATTCCTATCTCCTACAATTGATAAAGAAAGAATGTCCTTCGCAAATGCGCGGCTTATAAATATAATACGCATTGGAGTAATGAAAATGTGGCTATAAATAATTTGTGTCTTCATTTAAACAAGTTTTCTGTAGTGCTATAGTTTATGTCAGATCAGTAGTATATTTTATGACTATTCAAAATAAAACGGGAACTTCAACAGAACTGCAATAGAACTGTAAAACATTCCAGTGAGATGTAGTGTCACACAAATGAGAATTTACCTGTGCGAACACCACATGCACATTGACCCTAAATAGCGCATAAGACCAAGATAATACCACAAATTAGTACTTATGCGAGGTCTGAAAAATTCTCTTTAGAGAATGATGGCACTAGTTGGTTTTCAATGAATAAAAATACCACTAAATCATCCATGTCTCGTGCTCAGGAATGTAAATGACCATGTGGTGAGATTCAATTTACATCTGACAACAAACAAACAAGAAACATTGCTTGGGCCACTAATGTAAAATTGCTTTTTATACGAATGTATATTCGTGTCCAAAGAATCTCGTGTCAATCGACAACTGAAAACTGCAAGGAATCGTTTTACCACACCTTGGAACTTGATAGGTGATGATTTTCGAAAGGAAGAGAAACAAAAAAAAGCCTGTATCGATTACCTGCCAGCAAAAAGAGGCTAGATCATGGACGACATTTGGATGCTCTCTATTCAGTATTCATCAGCATCTTTGAATTCTAATACGTAATTTCTGAGCCGTCACCGTCGTGATCGTTGTCGTTCAGTGATCTCTATTTGCATTCTTGTAACCCTTCTTCCTTACTTCGGTTTGCCGTCTGAGCTTCGGTATGCTTCACTACTACGAACCTTTGAGGGTAGAGACACGTTTCCGACTGAATGCATATATCTTGCCTCTATCGCATTTCATTTTATAAACGTTGGAAAGAAAATGGCATTTGAGTGTTTCTCAAAATGCGTAAATTTGAGCTCATTTTCCCACGAAACTGTTGAGTTTTGGAAAAAATGTATCTGACGTTATTTAAAGCACATGTACTCATCAATATATTAATGTGAGCAAATCGCCGCTAATGTGAAAATTAACAATGTAAGTAACAAAAATATTACATTTTTGTAACTTTTGAAAAAAACAAAAGAATAGAGCAATATAGCTTTATATCATCTTCAAGGAAATATTTATCACTATCACTACCGAAAGTTTAAAGAAAAAATTGGAACCGTTTTCGAGTAAATTTTGGTTTTATTATTTTTTAAATTGCACATATTGCTCGCAATATTGCGCGAAAACTACTAAAAGTTTCAAAACATTTATATGTCCTTGATGAAAGAACTTGCTAGGGAGAAAAAAAATACTTGAAGGAAAAATATCTATCTTCCATTTTGTAGTTGTAAGAAGACGCGGGAAAAAAATTCAAAATTTTGAAATTTTGGAAAATCTAGAGTTAGCCCTGAAAATCGGGCCTAAGCCACCTTTATAAGTGTATTTTACTCTATTCTGACAAGAAATTTAAAGAAAAAATTTAGAGCTGTTTTTGAGAAAATTTTGAAAATGTCTCAGGGACGTCTTTTAAAGTACCCCCAAGTTTTAAAGAGTGCTTTTCAAAATTTCAAAGCTTCAACTAAATCCAGATGGACAGGGGTTTCCACAGTTTGAAAAAACTCCTATGTATGGTTTAGGCGTTAGTAGTATTCACGGACGGACGTTTTAAAAACACAACACTTTTTCGGTGTCAGGGTGCCCCAAAACGTGTTTTTCCGTTGAAATAGGGAAATCGATTTTCCGCAGCATTAAATGACTTTCTCTAAACTACTGCGTATATATTCCGTACGCACGTACGTATACGAGAAAGTAACGAGTGGCGCTACAAATTGGCACCGACTTCCTCGTAGTAAAGTATTCTAATTTCCTTGGTGTGGACTGTCTTTACGGTCTTGCCCCATTCTCTTGCAAGCTGCCATCAATCGCCGCCCAAAGTAATTTTTTTTTTAATTTTCTCAAATTTTCGGTTTCTTAATAGTAGAACCGAAATAGTATTTTAAAAATATTAAAGAAGAGTAAATCCTCTTCCTATATGGAAATTTTCGTTGAAAAATTTAGAGCCATTTTTAAGAATATAGCCTTTAAGCGTTGTCGTTCTTATTGTGAGAAAACAGCCACCCTTAGCTTCAGGCAACAATGCTTACCGCAGCCAAAGTGGGTTCTTCAATAGTCTATCGAAAGCTTTCAAAAGTTGCTGAACATTAAACTTCACAAATGTACCGATTGCTCTAACTTGACTTACTTAAGCCTTTGGTTTGATATAAGGATAAGATTCCAAACATTTTAGTTTTGAAAATTACCCAATTTGCGTAAAATTTTGTTTTAATTTCCAGGTCATTTGAATAGGAAGACATTTTGAAAGGTGACATATTTATGATACAAAATATTTTAAAAAAAACACATATCAAAATGACATAATATTTACTAGTGAACATGCATTTTGTGATCTGGAAACTTCAATTTCAAAATAATACGATATACACCATGCACCTTTTAAAGTATCGTTTGTTTGCAGTATTAAAATTACAAAACCACATATATTGTTGTGTGAATTCCTCTTTACCCACAGTTCTTCGCGTCTCCTTTCTCCCCGCAGTTTGTCATAGCAGTAGGTGGCAGACAGAAAGTTTTTTCTCGTGCTAAATATAAAACATTATTTTTGCTGAAAACTTTCGATTCCAACACAGAGATTGACTTTTGTCCAAATAGAACTGCCGTTTAGTGAAACCCAACCTGCTCATTACCAACAAAAAACTCTTTCCTCCTCTCACCTTCTCATTCAAAAGCAAGTTATTGTCATCTGAAGCAAATGACGCATAACGCTTCATTTGTCACGGAGTATACAAGCGCAACATTCGTTAATTAGCCCTTCTCCTCGCCCCAATTTGCAGGCAAATACGGAACTAGTCTCATCACTCTCAACTAAAAGGCGAGTCGGGTGAATATTTTCAATAGTTTATGAGGATCTGGTTATAGTCCGTGACCTTGACTGTCTGCGGTGTGTTCCAGCAGGAATATTTCTTGGAAAAGATACGGTTCAGATTTGACCACGCGAGCAGAACGCGTAATTTGCGCAGTGCGGACAGAAATAACGAGCGACTGGAGGTGAGGGCAAGCCGCTCCATTTGGGCGTGGCCACACACAAAGCGATGGCTATCTCTGGACGGTATGAAGGGCACGTGACCGATTGAACAGGTATTGGACGCCGCAGCTCAACGGCATTCAAGGTGTGCTCATGATCGACACCGGGAGATCAACCCCGATCAGGGCATCAACTGATGTCAATCCAGGCCTCTGACCGGAAGGTCTTAGAGTCGAGTCCGAATCGTGGTAGGATTTTCGACACAAGCTTGTCCGCTAGGTCGAATTCAGTCGCTTTCTGGAGGAGAATTTCTAGCGGCCGGCTACTCTGATCGGTAGTTTTCCGTCGTTTCTCCTATCAATATCAGAAGAATGCCGGAGTAGAACCCTAACAAACGGGCCAGGGGCCTCGCATGATCTTTCCTTCCTCTTCTTTGTCCTATCCTCACCCCCTTATACATCCTACTTATACGCGCCCCCTGCTTATACACACACTAGCATGCACTACACTACCATACATGTTGGGAGACCGGTCGGGAGTGTTGAACTTCGGGTTGGGGGTTGCCCCGCAGGTGGGAGATACCTGGTTGGGGAAAACCCGCTTGGAGGTAGGTCGGCGCCGGGTCTCGCCAACGAGCGGGAGTGGGGAAGTTCGCCACCGTCTCGAGGAGAAAACGTGCACTACACTTACGGAAATAGCTACCGTAGCCATTAACGCGCCCGGAATCACTAACAATCAATCAATCAATCAATCATCAACTTTTAAGTTATTTTATTTATTTTAAAATGTTTTAGAGGATCCAAACCAACAATGACACTTGTTGACAGAGGAGGAATTTATCATTTTCCTATGGGGTACATAGGATTTCCGGTGCTGCAGGACCCGGCGGCGAATGATGTCACTCTGCAGCTGGATTACGCCATGTTATCAAATGGTGGCGGACACAACGAACGCTCGTCGAAAATTATCGGTGTTCTGTCGTCAATGTCGGCCAGCTCTCGGAATGTCTGGGAGTATCGGAGCCCTGGCTGCACACGTTAGTTCTCAGTCGAGTAGCGGGTTTGGAGCGTGTGATTCAAGTGGATATGGTACTTTTTGATTTTGAAGGTGTTTGTGAGACCCACTGTGTGGGATAAAGGGAGACAGGTGCGCGAACAAATGAGGAAAAGCGCTGGAGAGAAATTTCTATGTGAACACGTAAGCATCTACATAACCTCAAACATATTAGTTTAATATTAAAAGTTTCATTGAGTGAAACATTTATCAATCAAATCAATAGAAAATAAAATTAAAACACGTTTTCAGAAGTATTGACAAATTTATGTGAGCGTACACACATGGATTATTTTACAAGAATTTAAGAAAAATATCTCCCATAATTGATGTATTGGACGGCTTACTTGGCAAATTTGTTGGGAATATGAATAATATTGGCTAGACGAACTTCTTTTTAAGCTCGTGTATGCGCTTTGAAAATGCTCGTTCATCGACAGTAGTTAATTTTAAATCAAATGAAAAGTGTAAAGAAATTCTAAATCTCTCAGAATTTTGATTGTAGGATTTCGGGCAGTTTATCTCGGTGGCCCAGGTAACACCGACCACTGCAAAATATTACTTTTATGATCCCTGGTACATGTCTTAGCTCTGGATCATTTCCTTTCAAAATATACTGTAAATGATCGTTACAGTTAATTGCTCCAGCTGATGTCATTGATTATTCATTTAGAACATTATATTCTTCACGTAAAATTTTAGATCTTTCGTAGTCTTTTCGAAATCAAACAAATTTTTCTCATTAAATTAGCCTGAAAGCACATAACAATGAAATTGCAGTTTCAATCATTGAATTACACTGCCCTTAAACATGAAGTATTTATGAATTGAATAAAAAGAAAAATGTTCATCATGCTATATGGAAGGGAATCTCATTATGAAGAGATCGACAATTATTTAACTTGTATTTTATAATACATTTTTTAAATGATTAAAGGAAAAATATATAAATATTTTCAGCCTTGTAAGGTATATCATTCTCTCATAATCTGATCCAATTACCGGAATTATTGTTAACAAAAGGAGTAGCGCGAAATAAATCAGTGGAAAGCCCGATCAATCAGTTAATTCGTTAGACAATAAATTAGTCCTGTATAAAACAAGAAGTAAATCTCTTGTATGAGATTCTGGTTAGGGCTTCAATTTGTCAACATAGGTTTGTAAGATAATTCTTCATTTAGGTATTTTTTGAGGCAACGAAATTGGAAATCAACTATTCTATATGCGCCCAACTAAGAAAAAATAATAAGTTGAAGTTGTTGAATGTTTGTGATTATATTTTTCAGGTAACTTTAATTAATACGATGGCCAATAGCTTACTAAATTATTTGGGTTTAGATGATCAGTTGTGAGAAATGTATTATCTAGAAATGTATTTAAAATATTTATCTCATAATAATCTGCATTCATTAAAATACGAGAAAACATTTATTTTAATTCCTAGTGCGAACTTTCGATATTATTTGTGAAATGTTTCCGTAAATAATCGTAGTGAAATTTGAATTTAATTTCCTTCTATTATATTACATGTACTGGCGAACATCATTGTAAAATATTGAGTTAACATATTAAGTTATATTTTTTGTGGTCAGGTATTACTTTTTAATTTGGAGTTCTCTCATGAGTACACTTTTGCACTGCTAAAGTGCTAAAGTTATGGACTTGAACTGTTACTGTGATGTAAGTTACACTTCCGCTCCGACAGCACTGAATATCAACCAATAAACTAATGGTGTTTAAAGCACGTATTTTCTGGTCTTATTTGTAACGGTTACGTGATATTATAAGTCTAGTTAAACCCACCAAAGTGTTTCCAACATACCAAAAATATTTGCCCATGCTGAGATTTAAAGTTGGGTACTTAGGTTTAGCAATCAAATGCGCAAATACTAGACCAACCGACTGAGTCGGTAAAGCATCCTTTTAACAAGAAAGTTCAACATTAACAATTTTCGAAAATTGAGCAGTTAAATGCAAATCAGACGAATTTGAATAAAGAAAGTAAGAACATTTTAATA
This sequence comes from Teleogryllus occipitalis, assembly GCA_011170035.1. NCBI lineage: Eukaryota > Metazoa > Arthropoda > Insecta > Orthoptera > Gryllidae > Teleogryllus > Teleogryllus occipitalis. The sequence continues at coordinate 140,775 of BLKR01003225.1, read as the reverse complement.
GCCTTGAGAAAATGTTAATAAAATTTTTCAAAGTTGTCATTATTCACTGACAATAATGCAAAATTTACTGTTTTAAAAATAGTGAGCAAGACACACAAAGATCTAATTTTGAAGAGAGATGTTTTAATCAGTTGTGTAGAACAGAAGAAAAAATGTATCTTCAATATTACAGGCAGACACCAAAAAAAGTTATATTTTTACAATTTTCGTAAACAGAGATTCGAGCGAAAATCAGCCTTCTCTGTTTTTATAAGTGCATTTTACTATATCTGTAAAAAAATCAAGAAACAAAATTTCATATAAAGTACCACCAAAATTCAAAGAGATGTTTCAAATTCGAAGAGCCGTGACATCAGTCAGATCGACCATAAAATATCAGTTTTCATGAAAATTCTTTAGTTTTTCTCGAAAAATCGCCATTTTGGCTACAGCATTAGCTAACTTATTCTATCTCGTCGAACGCGAGAAAGTAATAACCACACAACTTTTCTTGACCGATGGCCTACCCTCGCCCTCCCTTGAACATTAAACAGATGGACCCGACGGACCAAACGGACCCGACGGACCAGATCAGGCAGACCAGACAAACAGACCAGACAGACCAGACAGACCAGACAGACCAGACAGACCAGACAGACCAGACAGACCAGACAGACCAGACAGACCAGACAGACCAGACAGACCAGACAGACCAGACAGACCAGACAGACCAGACAGACCAGACAGACCAGACAGACCAGACAGACCAGACAGACCAGACAGACCAGACAGACCAGACAGACCAGACAGACCAGACAGACCAGACAGACCAGACAGACCAGACAGACCAGACAGACCAGACAGACCAGACAGACCAGACAGACGAGACAGACCAGACAGACCAGACAGACCAGACAGACCAGACAGACCAGACAGACCAGACAGACCAGACAGACCAGACAGACCAGACAGACCAGACAGACCAGACAGACCAGACAGACCAGACAGACCAGACAGACCAGACAGACCAGACAGACCAGACAGACCAGACAGACCAGACAGACCAGACAGACCAGACAGACCAGACAGACCAGACAGACCAGACAGACCAGACAGACCAGACAGACCAGACAGACCAGACAGACCAGACAGACCAGACAGACCAGACAGACCAGACCGACCAGACAGACCAGACAGACCAGACAGACCAGACAGACCAGACAGACCAGACAGACCAGACAGACCAGACAGACCAGACAGACCAGACAGACCAGACAGACCAGACAGACCAGACAGACCAGACAGACCAGACAGACCAGACAGACCAGACAGACCAGACAGACCACACAGACCAGACAGACCAGACAGACCAGACAGACCAGACAGACCAGACAGACCAGACAGACCAGACAGACCAGACAGACCAGACAGACCAGACAGACCAGACAGACCAGACAGACCAGACAGACCAGACAGACCAGACAGACCAGACAGACCAGACAGACCAGACAGACGAGACAGACCAGACAGACCAGACAGACCAGACAGACCAGACAGACCAGACAGACCAGACAGACCAGACAGACCAGACAGACCAGACAGACCAGACAGACCAGACGTTTTGCTTTCAATTGGTTGTTCGGCATCAAGGACCCACATAACTGAGATTCGGACTACACCACGTGTTAGATGATTTTTTTAACATTTAGCTACTGGATTTATCCACTTTTTTGTTATCAGAGCCAGACAATAAATGTTATCTGTCGAAAATCTGCCGTTTGTTCCCGCAGCATTACGTAACTTTCCCTATACTACGTATATTACTCCGTATATACGAGTACGTACATATACGAGAAAGTAAAAAGTAGCTCCATCAAAGAGCTACGTGAATTACTTCATTCGAACGAATATATATGAATTCTGGGGTATAAATGAAATATTCAGTTTTGCACACTTAACATTGAAGTAAATAGCAACTTTTTGCACACTTGACATGAAAGTAAAATGCAATTTTTTTCTAATTATTAGATCTTTAAAATGCAATAGTACATATGTAATATTTGTAATGATCTGTAAAATTTGAGATAAGTATATGCATTTGATACTATTATTTCTAGCGAAACCGAGTAACCAATATTTGAAACCCGTGGTAAAAAATATGAAATATGATAGATCATACTTCAAGTTACGTACTAGAGAATAATAAATCAAAATATTACGGCGATTGAGAACAGAAAGGAGTATTTTTTCACGATAAAAAGAGTACAAAGCATTTGCAGTGTGAGTGGTCATCCACACGTTTTATTAATCCAAGGGGTAAATATTAATTTTGATGAATAAAAAGGATTTTAATTTTCCCTTCATTCAGAATGAGGTAGACAAAGCCAATGATTAGTTCATCTTTGAAGAGGAACTATCTTCACTGAAAGCATCAGTGTTAATGCTATGTGACAAAATAAACTTTAATTACTCTTTCCCAAAGCGTGTAATAAAGTGCAAATATTGCAGTGGAATGAATACAATAGATGGGACTGTTAACAAGTGGACATTTTATGTTAATTTTCTCTCTAATTTTGATGCAAATCAATGAGTTGTGATTTCTGTTCACATAACAAATGGGGGTTGAACAATGTTTATTACATGCTATTTCCTTTGATAATACATTATTTACGTAATGAAGAAAAGATACACGAGTTATTTAATTTAATGTCTTCTTTACTTACGTAACAAAGCAATCTTCTGCCCTGTAACCTCCCTACATTCACCCCTTCTCTTTCCACTCGTAAATTACTTCACAACACCCAACCCGGAGGGTGCCGCGAACTGATCAGATTTCCAGAGGTTTTGTAATCGTCGATCGAGAAGGGCGGAGAGGAGCAATCAACCACTTTGTTAAACAGTTGTACGGGCTCCTCAGAAATCCCTATTGTTTTTGTTCAGTATTAAAGAGTTGTAAGGATCTAAACAGTAAATCAGTGTTGACTCAGGACAAATATTATTTTTATAAGCATTGGTATGCTTGTAGCCAAGTAATGTTGAACGGTCAAAGTATCACTGACGTAAATGCGCAATTAGAGTTGAGGGCAGGGAGATAACCATGAATCTGGTAAATCAGATTCAGACAAAAAGTTTTCTTCTCCAATCAACGAGATAAGAGTCTGCACCTGGGATTTCAACGCTGCTTGTGGACTCTCTAAGAATTTTTCTGCAATGAAAACATGAGAGTGGGCGCCATTAAACTGTTATACTAAACACATAGTTTGTTCCAGGGGTTATTTGTACGTTACCCTTTTTGTTTCACTTTATGTGAGTTATATTAGTGACTAGAGTATAGTATACTTAATGCCTTCAGTTTTTTCGGCGTACAACTACACCAACAAAACTATGTACCTCAGCTTCTCGGCCAATGACCACGGTCTCAATGAGGTTTTTCATCCAGTTTCTTTAATCTTTTGAGACGGCCCTTTGTTTTGGTTCTAAATATAAATGTAGCTTCACTATGTGGACACATTTTTTCACTTGAGTGGAGAATATAGTTATTCAAATCATCGTTCTCCATGGTCTCGCGGCAGTAGGCCTAAGCCAGTTACTTGACGAAGGGCATCGTAAGGGATAATAGCAAAGTAACATTATAACAAAATAACAGCAAAGTTGTCGATGATTTGCCTTTGAAACTAGTTTTTGTAACAAGGAGCAAAGATATTCTTATCAATTCTTTTCCCAAACGCTCGTTACTAACAGTATTCAAAATTAAATTTAATA
>BLKR01003225.1:0-136934 GCA_011170035.1 Teleogryllus occipitalis | reverse complement strand
GACCAGACTGACCAGACAGACCAGACAGACCAGACAGACCAGACAGACCAGACAGACCAGACAGACCAGACAGACCAGACAGACCAGACTGACCAGACTGACCAGACTGACCAGACTGACCAGACTGACCAGACTGACCAGACTGACCAGACTGACCAGACTGACCAGACTGACCAGACTGACCAGACTGACTGACCAGACTGACTGACCAGACTGACTGACCAGACTGACTGACCAGACTGACTGACCAGACTGACTGACCAGACTGACTGACCAGACTGACTGACCAGACTGACTGACCAGACTGACTGACCAGACTGACTGACCAGACTGACTGACCAGACTGACTGACCAGACTGACTGACCAGACTGACTGACCAGACTGACTGACCAGACTGACTGACCAGACTGACTGACCAGACTGACTGACCAGACTGACCAGACTGACCAGACTGACCAGACTGACCAGACTGACCAGACTGACCAGACTGACCAGACTGACCAGACTGACCAGACTGACCAGACTGACCAGACTGACCAGACTGACCAGACTGACCAGACTGACAGACGTTTTGTGGACAATCGATTTTTCGGTATTAATGACCCACAAAACTTGGCTATACAACGTGTTATATAAGATTTTTTCTAAATTTACTAACTTGATTTATGCACTTTTTCGTTACCGGGGCCATGTCATGAGAGTTTTTCAACTGAATTTTTTTTTTCGCAAAGCATTACATAACTTTCTTTCTACTGCGTACGCAGCAGCGAAAAAGTAAAAGGAGAATTTTTTAAGTGTGCCTTGATTGTAACACTTTAGAACGTGATTCAGCGTACACTGGAGCAAGTATTTTTACTATATGTAGAAGACAAGAAGAGCTAATGATCCTTTACAATCCCCAGACCTGACCGACTGGTAAAGAAAGGCATCAATTAGGAAATCAATCTATCATTCTCTATATAACTGTTTTTTTACGAACTATTTCCACCATGTTTCCACAGATCTTCGAATTAATGATCGATTTATAGTATTTTAAGTCAAAAAATGTTTGTCCAAACAAGAAAAGGTTTGTAGGTTACTATTCAGACTGACACAGTTGATGAAAAGTTCATTTTATTAAAATAAGATCCATCACATCAGGCAAACAAGTCATCGTGCTTCCCAAGTAAAGAAATTTAGCAGTCATGCTTTACAAAATGTGAGGAACAATTGTAAATATGAATTTGTGATGGAACGTTTCTGTCAAAGATGAATGACAGCAAAGAGTAATTAAAAAAGACATTTCTGAATATAAAGAAGACAAATCTTAGAAATGAATTTTTTCCCTACCTGGCCGCGCCATAAGCAGGTTTTACTTATGATTTTCGAAGATGTTCACATTACTTCAAATACTCTCATGACCAACTTTGTAACTAATACCCCCATCTACTTGCATTTCTTCAATCCATCGGTCAAGAAAAGTTGCGCGGATATTAGAATATACGTGCTCAACCCACAAGATCAAACTTCTGAGAGATTCAAATTTGTTTTCGCGAATAAACTATATTTCATTACAACCTGTAACCACGGTAAAAAAACATTAAATAAAAATTGAGTATGTTCGCGAAACGTTCGTTTTTATAAAATCCTTGTACGAATCATTCATCGCCCTGGAAACAATTAAGGGAATAACGGTCTTATATTTACGTTTAATACAGTTCTTATGTCGATGTTTGCTTTTCTACAGAATGAAAATACTAGGTTCATACGTTGCTCTACGTTTCTTGAATACGTGACATTACAATCCGACGCTACTTGGCCACCATCATAATAACCGTTAGAAACACTACAAAAATCCTCGTCGTCAAACATCCTTTACGCAAGTCTCAATTAACTTAGGCAGTCATAAAAAAAGCAATAGAATAATCCATTGCAAAAGGCGATTTCAGGAACATTGAGCTTTCCTCAATTCTACAATTATTGAGTCAACTCGTCAAAGATTGACTGTGTTGTTGTAATTGATACTCAGTTTTAATGTTGTTGTCTTCAATGTATGCGGTAAACGAGATTATTCCTTAGATATTATTTTATGTAATTAATATTTTGATAGTGTACACAAAATTTAGCAAAATATTTGTAAATGATTCTTATCAAATAAATTATGGTTTCTCAGAGTCTTTCTTACCCAAGATCGTGTGAGACCCAATGACCTCGGATTCTCGAAATTATTCTGTAGAAACTAAGATTGGATAAGATTGTAATGTTCATGTCTTTCGCAAAATATGCCAACACAGATTATTGATAAATGTTGAACAGAAATAAAATTACTTCCGTGCTTTGAACATATATTATCTTAATAAAAGGGAGATAACTAAATAGGGATTTTGCCGGAAGTAAAAATAAGAATTTTTTAAGTTTATAACTTAAAAAAATTAAGGCACCTTATGAGAACTTCCTTGTAGGGAAATTTTATCTATTTTAATTTTCGTGTAGAGGATAATTTTCGGTAGGATTGATAGTTATGGCGATATACACAAAAAAGTGAAAAAAAAACACTTAAACTGCTTCCCTATCCCCTGGAGGTCACCTCCAACACTTTCTAGAATTTTAGCACGATGTGTAGTAGGTATCAACAAAGAATATTGACAAATTTCAAAACTCGGAAATTTGTTTCACTCCATCACCCTTATTTAGTCTAATTGGTAACATTCGCTTCTCATATTTCCTTCCCTTTTAATTTTGGAGTATTTACTCTTTCTATGTACAATTAACACAAATAACAATATTTACTGCGCACGTTTCAAACCATAATTTAAAAAAAATAATCATCTGTCTCCTTGGGACATCACGTGTCCATCTCTCACGAAACACAGTACTCATAGCCTCAACAAAGGACTGTTCATAGGCACGCCAAGATCCAAGGGTATTTCATTTTGTAGATATTAATATTGCTTCATTAATTAGTTACCAATTATTCGTTATCTGTTCGTTAACAGCGCTAGGTACTAAGTCGAACCATTGTCTTTGCTATTGTAATTTGGAGGATCCTTCCTGTGAAAGCATCAGTAAATATTTCTCAAAATTAAGGCGAAACATAAATAATTTTTAGAAAGTTATATATTACGTTATGTATTGTTGAAAATCTTGAAATGCTTTTAAGACCGAGCAAAGATGGAATAAAAACCATATCATAAAATGAGGCAATTATATCTAACAGGTGTCGACATTTCTGTGATTTATTTCACTGTCTTTACATTCAGCATCTTCCAAAAAAATCGAAGAAATCTAAATTGTCCTAATGTACTGACTGGCAATTGTAAGTTCTGCACCACCTTCATCGCCATAAAATGCTCTTTTTTAGTGTATAAACCTCCTTTCAGAATTATGAAACGCGAATCTTCCTGAGAATGTTTAGTTACGACCGGCTGTGAATCGCAGTACTTCGCATTTTCCTTCATCAGATCTAACGTAAGCCCTGAGAATACCCTACAAGAAACTCCACTAGAATAGGGCTTCGAATCAGGCGTGTCCATCTCTGGGCGAGGCCACTGGGCATTGTTGCTGGCGAAAGGGCAGGGAGCTACGGGTTAGGACAGGGGTGTCCATCTTGCAAGGCCTCGAGGGCAAAAACTAAAACCTTTAATATGGTTGCGGACCATATTTTCATTACTCGGTCGATCCCCACGTGACCCCGTTGTGTTGATCTTGGAAGTTTCCCTGGCTGCTCTGAAACAGGGTGGGGAATGGAACCATACATGATATCAGGGTCTACTTTACATAGCACAATGAAACCATGGGATAATTTTGAATTTCTGAATTTACTACAAAAAATAGTTTAATCTAAAATTATTCTATTTATACATTAGGGGGGGGGTGTTGAACCCGACAGGGGCCGTGCTCTAGGTGCACAATGTTCTTGCCCGAGATGGATACAAGGGAATCCCCCGTTTGACTAATAACCTTTCGCAGGCCACAATAAACGGCACAGCGGGCCGCCACATGGACAGTCCTGGGCTAGGGCAAGGGTAAGGGTATGGGCAAGACAGCCGAGGGACCAAAGAAGGAACGGTGAGTAACAGGAACTGGGGCGATGGCGGCACCTTCAGTCCACGCTTATCTCCGTCCCCTTCGTCTCTCTCCGACCTTCCCCCCAAAAATTCAGACTTGGCTTGACGACTTGGCGGTAAGAAAGCACCGGGCCAAGATGGCCGTCACCGCCGCCGCGGACGTCTTCACCTTCGGCAAAGACCTTCGCGGGCGTCTTCCCTTTGGCTTGCCGACGAGTCTTTTTCCGGCGCCGTGCACTCCAATGCGCGTCTGAAAGCGGGGAGCGTGTTTTGTGTCGGCCGGTCTCCCGCGTCCCGCGCCGCCGCGTTTTTCAATGGAGTCGCCCGCGGCCGCCGCTGCTGCCGCTCGGCCGCCACTCTCCCTTGAAAGGGCCGCGGGACGGAGTCTCTTCGTCAGGTAGATCAGTAGTTCATTATTCCCTGCCCGCGGCCCGCAGCTGGGAGTGGGGATAATCCTCCAGCGCCCTGCGCGCTCTACTCGCCCCCTCTCCCAACCCCCTCTCGCGCCCTCGCCATCGCCGTCAACGCCCAGTGGGCCGAAATGACGACAAAATGATGCGCCAAGAATTTCATCCATTACCACGTAGATCGTTTTTGATAACATAAACGTTCTTACTCTGCAGTGAATTTACGAACAAATTCACTACTAAGAATTGTGTTACTGGTAGTACAACTTTCATGCATCGCAATAGGTAAATTTGTGCACGTCGTGTCAATAGAGCTGTTAAAGAGGTGTTCAGTTTGGGATTACTTGCAATATTTCAATACTTCTCTTAAGATTCTTCCCTTTTTAAAACGGTAATATATCAAATAGTGTCGACGTAGTAATACATTTTCTCACGTGTGAGTGAAATGTGTTGTGGAGATATTTTAAACTCCAAGAATTGGAGAATTAGAAATTCTATTTTACTCCATATTACCATAGGTAACTTTCATGTGAGAAATAGTACCTGACTATAAAGTCTTGAAGATTATTTTGCAACAGTTAAAGGCCAGTTTTTGCGTCGGAGCGACTTATCTTTTGGTATCTATTTACTGCACAGCAATGTTTTCGATCTTATTTTTACAAGTTCATCAACGTTGTAAAGAAAATAAAAATTCATTAATCACTACGTCAAAATTAATTGACATATTTCACCTATTTCCCTTAAAAAACGTGCCATTTTTTGTAATTAAATGATGGTGAGTTATTTCACGAAATAATGTGGAGCCACATTAAAATCCTGGCCATGAATGATATAATTATACTCTCAATCTAGTTTATTAAGAGAAAGTGGTCTGGGAAATGATAACCAACCTAACATATTCATCTGCAAAAAAGTATAGATTTTTTTATTACTGAAATCAGTATATCAATAGTTTTATTTTCTTTCATTAAATGAAATTTACTTGGTAAACTATACTCGCGTAACCTAACCTACTTGTAGTTGAACCGCGTAATATTTATCGTCTCCTCACCTCATTGCCTTATTCTTTTTGCATAAAATGATACAATTCCAAATAATCGTTCAATCACAACTTGTACTTGCGAAAATCTCTGATAATTTCGAAAGTATCCGTGTTATTTCGAATCTATAATAAATAATTATGTTCGTTACGTCAAACTACTAAAAGCTTTGAAACGCAACGTTATAAATAATAAAAAACCAATTGTTTGAAATAATTTTTACCCACTTTTTTTCCTGTCTCTCTACTTCCAGCGTCAAATGAAAATAAAAGCGAAGTAAAATGAATGCATCTCGTTCTTTGCACAATTTCATAGGTTTTAATGAATAGCTCCTTGTAGAAATAAATTTATTCTCTGACTTGATTATCACAGTGTACGAAGCTGATGTGTGATCATTGTGAGTGCGCACAATGTAATAGATAGATAGATTTATTAAAGTTCGCTTTGAGCTAATGCTCGGTGGCAAACATTATTACAACTAGATATACGACAATTACAAAACTATTACGAATATTTACAAATATAATTACAATTAGAATTAGAGATTGATATGTGTGAATGTGTATATATATATATATATATATATATATATATATATATATATATGAGAGAGAGAGAGAGAGAGACAGACAGAGACAGAGACAGAGACAGAGACAGAGACAGAGACAGAGAAGGAAGAGAGAGTTCTGGCTGTCAGTAAGATTTTTTAGTTACTCTATTGTGGTATAATTATAGTGTATTTATTTATGCTCTTGTTTCTTTTAAATAATTCTCATTTGATTATTTTTATATATTTATGTTTTCTATTCGGCTGAAATCGCCCCCATTTCGACCCACTGCGTGCTTGGGTCGCCTGCGGCAGCGCCTACTCTTCCGCCACCACAAAGGGGGCGTGCAGCTCTGCATATGTCGCCGGCCACGCGGTCTCCCTTCCCCCACTCCCCCCCCCCGCGCCCGCGCCCTTTTCAGAGGCATTGACAAATTGGCATCTCGGCGCTGGCTTTAAGCTTTCCGAGCGCGTCTGTTGTTACACACTCACAATGCGCGAAGCGAGCGGGAGGAGGAGTAGGATAGAGGGAGGGTGAGGGGGGAGAGGGAGCAGGGCGGTTTTCCGCGCCCCGTGCATTACCTTCTCCTCCTCCCCCTCCGCCTCCCGAGTAACATTTAGCTTTTAGCTCGGGGGTAGTGCAGCCGTTTACGCGGCTTTGATAGGGCGGTCGACAATGGGCACGTCAAGCTGGCACCTCACGCCTAGGGCTGCCGCGGCGGCGGTGATGGAGGCGACGGCGGTGGCGGCGGTGGCGGTGGCTGGGGGACTGTAGGGATGGCAGTGGCGGTGGCGGCGCAGGCGGCGGAGTCGGCGATGGCGGTGGCGGCGGAGGCGGTGTTGATGTGCTGGGGGCGGGAGGGGGCGGTGCTGTTCCGCCCACTCGCACGTTGCCCAGTAGGTGGCATTTGATGACTTGTTTAGATCGCCCCGCTGATACCGGTAATTTAGTTTTAACTGAAGAGAGTCCGGCTACCTTTTGACGGCGAAATTGCGGTTAGGGTTGGGGAGTCACGACCATGTGAGTGAAATGGCTAACGTTTGCTCGGGCAGAGGACACGTGTTTAATAATTTTGTGACACGCTGCAATAACGATTGATGCAAAATTAATCTGCAAACCAGACTACTTGCAGAGAAGGGCTCGTCCAAAATATGTAGGACAAGAATTTCGTCATATAAAAGGTAATTTAGCACAAAATAGTTTTTAAAATCCATTAACCGCATTCATATTGAAATTAATTTGTCGTTAAGAATGCTGTAGTAAAATGTTGTAGTGGTCTTGTTTTGTGTTAATTAACTTATTTTTAATTATTGCAGTGTTTGAATGAGATTGCTTTTGATGAAACGTTGTATCTGTTTTTGATCATGTTACTTTATCTGAATTTCGACCTGATGGGGGAGGGCCAAGGAAGCCGTTCCCTTCCCCCGTACATTTTGAAATGAGACCGTATCCTCCTGTAATAAAACATTTTATTTCTGAAAATGTGTTTATCCCTGATAAAAATAACTGCTAAATAAACATATGGATACATTTTAAAATTTACAGTAAAGGCAAATGGATGGACGTATTTGTCTGTTCGTACATTCATTTTTTTTTCCAAAAGTGATAGACGTTTACCCAAAATTCCAAAATAATTTCACATTTTGAGTGGACTTTATGATGATGATTATTATTGAAATTTTGCATTTAAAATTGTAGGACTAAATTGTATCTGAGTATTTTTAATTTTCGAGAATAGAGTCAACGACTAAATTTCAGTCCCCCCATCCCCCCAACAAAACAATTATTGGACAGGTGCAATGAACACGTTTTGGCATGTCACTTTATAAACTTTATGAAATCATATTAAATGTATTTCATAAAGATGTGGCATGGAATGTGTAAAAAATTGTTTAACTTTCCAAAACGATGAAAAAATTAGAAATCGTACAATATGTACCCACAGCGTAACCAACGAATTCGGGGGAAAATCTGAAGAAACGTACAAATATGTCCTTGAAAGGTGGCCAATACAGGCTTAATCTCCCACAGAAACTCCTAAAAGGTCGCCAAAAGTCCAAAATTGCCCACCAACAGATAAAACTGTTGAAATATCTGCGAAAATTCCGCAGTCGGTGTGGATCCCTCCCTAAAATACGTTTCAAAAATTAAATGAAAATTAGATGAGGAGCCATAGAAATGTAGTTGGCTCCATCTTGTTCTACACTGCGCATGCCTATGGACCACTTTTTACTCCCGTCTCCCAGACATTCCTGCTGCCCTCGGTGGCGCAAAGACTTCTTAACAGCGCAGCGTCCAAATATTCGAAGTCCAAGACTGCGAATTAGAGTCCTGCGTAAAGCAGGTGTTTGGGTTTCTCCTACCAACACGAATTCTGTCTGAATATCACTCAATCTCGAAATATTTATCTCATCATTCACCCCTTCAGATCATCTTACTATATTTCATACAGTGGAAGGTCAAGGTAAACTATAATATGATCTCTTACTCAGTGCAGGAAAGAGATATAGTCGGAAGATTCATCGTCGAATTCCAAATCAATCACTCTCCTTAACTCATTAATAAATAAGTCACCCTCTTCATCTGTAACGCTTTGTAATGTCTTAACTAGGATAGACCCATTCACCAGAGCAGCTAAAGTCATTGCATATTACCCTCGAACCTGAACCAATACTTCAGTAGATTACGATTATTATTTTTAAGCCAAGAATGAGAGGTGATGCAATAATAAAACACCCTGCTGTTTTAGCTGACAACTAACAAACCAACGTAAGACCATAAATCCTTTGTCTTGTAGAATACCTTGAAAAATTACAAACGCGTTAAACTAAACCCCATCAACTAACAATGGAATATGCGTTTGGGCAGCCAAGAAAATTATTTCTGTTCTGAACCTCACATAAATAAATTGGAATTGCAGTAAAAATTCAAAATGATAAATTAACATTCCTACATTTTTCTCTATTAATATCACCAGCTCAAAATTAATATAACTCCTCTCTCTGGTTTTTTGTCCCTGTTTCCTATGATAAAATAATCCCCCTTGAGAGAAGTAAACAGCGGATGAATATTCTGCATACAATGTAGAATTGGATAACCTGTGTGTGTCCGTCCGTTCAATCACACAAGATTAGACCCGTTTCTTTGCCCCGTCTGGGTCAGCTAATGGACAACTTGCAATTTTCCATATCCTTCGAGAAAATTATTATTTTTATATTAAAAAAGAGATAGCAGATAGTGACAGAATTGTGAGAAAGATAAGCCTGGAAAGAAATTATGTGGGCCCCTTCCGAATCTCCATTTGCGGAAAGCGAGGTGATTTTCTGCAGGTCTCAATCATCTGGTGGGAAACAGATATATTGTCCTATAATTCTAATCTAATTGAAGAGCCACAAATTAATAAATATGAAAATACTTCTAAAATTTTAAAGTGTCGTAAGTTATGATGACGCAGTAAGTACTATCAGGTACATTAAGAGAGTATTCAGATGCGAAGAAAAACAATTTCTCATTAAATTAAATAAAAATCTAACTAAAATTGATTCGTTAACATTCGTTAACGAGACAATAATAGTCTATTGATTTTTATTTCATTCTTAAAGTTTACTTTCTCTTGCCTCAATATCGCAAAAAGTATATGGATCTCAATCTGTTAATTTTTACTGCATTTACACTAAGACTTTTCGATGATTTTCAATTAAGGAAAATTATTGTTTTATCCTTGTCTAGATAAAGCCCGGAAGTCCCTCTGACCGAAAGGTCAAAGGTTCGACTCCCGACGGTGTCAGGATTTTCGACACTAGCTTGTCAGCTAGGTGGAATTCAGCTGCTTTCTGGAGAAGAATTCTAGCGGCCGGCTGCTGTAATCGGTAGTTTTCCCTTGTTTCTCCGATCTACACCAGGCGAATGCCGGAGCAGTACTCTACCAAACGGGCCACGGACCGCGCGCTACCTTTCCTACCTCTTCCTTGTCCTCTCCTCTCCCCTCACACATACACACACATACACACACATACACACACACACACACACACTAACATGCACTACACTACCACATATGCGGGGAGATCGGTCGGGAGGTTAGAGCTTGACCCGGCTGGCGCGGTTTCCCTGATGGGAGATACCTGATTGGGAGAAACCCCGCTAGCTGACGGTAGGTCGCAGCCGGATCTCGCCATCCAGTGGGGGAAGATCACCCCCTCCCCGAAGAAAAACAAGCCCTACACTTACGGGAATAATGACCCTATTAGTTGACGCGCCCGGAATCACTAAGAATCAATTAATCAATCAAGCCCGATAAAAATGTTAAGTTACCACAAAACTCTGTAATATTCTAATCACAAAATGACGCTGGAGCAGTGGCGTTGCTGTTCGTGTCAGAGGTGGCGGGGTGCGTGGTGTGTGGCTGCAAGGCGTGGCAGAGGCGGCGGGGGAAGGGAGGATCCATCTGGCACACGGCGCATTGTGTGCTGCCCGCGGCTGGGCTTAACGCGCCCTCCCTAAGGGCAGGCGGAGGCCAGGGCCGCCCTTCGCGCGCGGCGCCCCGCCCGCCCAGGCTCACCCCAGCGCCGCGTCCGCCATCGCAAGCGGTTGTTGTCAGGGTTAGGCAGTATTTAAATACTTGTATTTGAAATACGTATTTTATACACATTTTGCATTTGAAAAACTGAATTTTTGATTTTTTGGGCATGTATTTTGGAGACATAAAATAGGTGTGTTTAAAAAAAGAAATACTTAAAATACAGTGAAGAAAGAAACAAAGATAGCTTCCTTTTATTTGATTCTGCAAGTAAATGCACCCCAGTGAAAGAAAGAAAAAGAAAAGCTTCTTTCAGCTGTTCAATTTGAATTCTCTTTATTTTTAAATGATAAGTCATGAAAAATGCTGGACAATTATTCTTCAATTAAGGAAAGAGTTTACTCCGTCTAATGCTAGTTTATGTTCATCGACTGCTTTCCTTTGAACGACTGCTTTCCTTTTCGGATATTATACATTCGCCAACTAGGGGTTTATGGCCTGACGATTTGTCTGAAAAATTAGTCGTTTTGGAAGAAAATTCCGTTTATTTGAGCTAGGAATATATTTGATATCAGTTTATATTTGAAAGAGCTTTTAGACATATGTTACATTTAGTTATTGTTAAAAAAGTATGACTGTCAATTAGTAATTTATTGTAACTGACAATTATAATATATTGTTGCAAAATTGATTTTAATTCAAAATTATTGTATTTACTGTATTTTGAGTATTTGAAGTGTTTTAAATGTGTAAGTATTAAGCCAATGAAAATCTAACGTATTTCGAGTATGTATTTAAATACTTATTTACAAAGTATTACGGCGATGTTGTGACATACCAATATGTCACTGAATATTGTACAACATTTATTATAAATAGCGTCAATTAAAGGGGATAAATTATGTGAATATGCTAGCATAGCAACGGTAAGCGAGCCGTCGTCAAGGTCAACATATTCATGCAGTGACAATCGCGGAGACGGCTAGTTAATTCTATATAGAATTCTGGGATTGGCCGAAAAAGCAGTGACAGTCGTGAAGACGGCTAGTTCGTTTTGCAAGAAATTTAGAGATTGGCTAGATACGAAAGTACATCAAATGTTATCTGCAAATAAACAATCGAAATTATGAACCGAGCTTTGCAGGGCTGAAAGAATACGAGAGACATTCATTCTGACTGATGCCGTGCTCATGAACGGATCGTGCTCCAATTAATGTTAGGAGTTTTTTTTCTTTGGGGACTTGTAAGCATCTACTAGGGAATGGATATTGAGAGAACATCAAAATTGGAACTCTAAGTGTGACAGTGGAGCTTAAAATATTTCATGTGAACGAGTTGGAGGGACATTGAGGGCTTGGGCGAAGTTGTCAGTGATTGGACTGGAATGTTAGCAGCAAATAGTTTATTGATCTGATGAACGGTGATTGAAGTGTGCTTCCGAGAAAAGAAGAGAGAAGATGGTGTCTGGACCTGAGGACGGCGGCGTCGGAGATGGATAAAGATGGTCCAAAAGCGCGCGAAGACATAAGGTTGGAACGGTCATGACAAACGTTTAATTTTATATTGGGTAAAGTTATACAATATAAACAATTGTTTTAAATTGTTTAATAAATTTCCATGTTTTTGTGAAATGAATATATGATTTTTCATTGAGCCAATTCTAGCAATGAAGTAGCAAGATAGAAAGATATTTGCTTTTCAGGTTCCTCGACCGAGTTTGTTTGAATAAATTGAAGATTATTTCAAAATGGCGCACCAACTGGGGCTGAATTTCTTTTACATCAGTCAGATTATTTATATATATATATATATATATATATATATATATATATATATATATATATATATATATATATATATATATATGTTCGTAACTCAAAGTGAACTCTGTTCACAAACCACGTTTATGTAATTTCATGTAGAATGCCAGATACATTTGGATTAATCATGTTTTGGGCATGGATAATGTATTCGTAGGTATGGTTTGTGATACATTTGAAAAAACTTGAGGGTATGTGCAATTCCCTTTGAATGTTCGTAGTATTTAAAGAGGGCTATGAAGTATACTTCGGTGGCGGACGGAGGATGAGATGTCGTAAAGGGCGTCAGGGTATTAAAGATGTATAGAAGGAACAGTTACGCGTAGTTTCTCAGAGATGGGCTAGCATATTTATGAAAACGCAGTTAACAGATTTGGGTTGTACGTCTTTTTTAAAAAAAAATTTTTCTTCCTGTTCAACATACGTACATGTTTTTCAGGGTTGTGAATAGAAACATACATAACGTTTGGTTTATTTCCTAACTGTGGGTGCCCTGAATGGGTGCGTTCAATGTTTTTGGTTTATGTGAAAAAATTTTAATTATATTTGAAAGAAAATTGAAATTACAGAGAATGATTGTTGATATGATTATTCGATGGAGGATTTATCATGAGGATGATTTCCTGCTGATTTATGGTGGTCGGAATCTGTCTTTAGGGAAGCGTGAATTTATACGTAAGTTCGGTTCTGCTGTGCGTCCAAGGTTGAATACGGAGGCGCTAGGGGATGTGGAGAGTGATGAAAAGAAATCTTCGGACAGTTTGGAAATGTGTTCTTTTATTGTGGGAATTTGCAGTTCATGGTGGATTTTGTGGTTTGAAATATACCATGGGGCTTTTATGATAATTCTTAGAACTTTATTTTGTATAGTTTGCAGTATGTTTATGTTAGATTTTGCTGCATTTCCCCATATGGGGCAAGCGTACGTCATTGTTGGTCTAATTATTGATTTGTAAATTATTAATCCAGTATCTATTTTAAGGGAAGATTTTTTGTTAATTAGTGCGTAAAGTTGGGATATTTTTGTTTGTGTTTTTGTCCCTGTTGTGTGGATGTGTGTTTTCCAGTTTAGTTTTGTGTCAAGATGCATTCCTAGATACTTGACTGCTGTTTTACTTGGTACCCAGGGAATATTTTCGTGGTGCATAATTAACTGGGGAGGGGTATTAGGGTATCTTAGGGTGAAAATTTTTGCCTACGTTTTATCTGCATTTATTTTAATTCTCCAACTTTTTGCCCATTCACTGAATATGTCGAGGTCGTCTTGTAAGTTATTCCTAGCTGTTGTAATCTCTCCATGCTTTGAAAATAGTACAGTGTCATCAGCGTAAAGCGCAATTTGCGAATCTAGTAGGTGTGGATAATCAGATATATATAAATTGAATAATACTGGGGACAATGGGGAGCCTTGAGGCAGTCCTGCTGAAATCTGACGTAAGGGTGATATGGAATTGTTAATTTTGACTTGGAACTTCCTTTGATTTAAAAAACTTTTAAGAATTTTGTATAAGTAGTCTGGAGTGCCTATTTGTCTTAATTTGTAAAGAAGGCCTTGATGCCATATTTTGTCGAAGGCTTTAGTTATATCCAGAAATATTGCGATAGTGTGTTGTTTTGTATGGAATCCTTGCGCTATGTATTCGGTTAGTCGTAATATTTGATGTGTTGTGGAGTGGTTAGGTCGGAAACCAAATTGTGTATCTGGGATTACGTGTGTGTTTGTTAGAAATTGTGTTAATCGTTTTAATATCAGTTTCTCTAATATTTTTGACAATGAGGGGAGCAGGCTTATTGGTCTATAGTTTTCTGGGTATTTTGGATTTTTTCCTGGCTTGCGGAAGGGCAGCACTGTTGCAATTTTCCAGTCGTAGGGAAAGTGACCTAGTCTGAGTGCTGCATTGAATATAGCTGTAATGCCTGCTATCTGGTTATTATTTAATTCTTTTAGAACTTTATTCGAAATAAAATCGTAACCTGCTGATTTCTTAGTTTTTGATTTTTTAATTTCTCGTTTAACTTCTGATGGGGATATATATTTTATATTAACTGGTGCTGTGTATAGTGGATTCTGATTAAATTCCTCAACTTGTTTATAAAATGTTCGTTCTCAACTGGGTTTGGGTTGAACGATTTTTCGAGGTAGTCAGCAATAAGGGAAGTTTTTCTAAATCGGAATTTGCCACTTTCGGACCTAGTTTAAGTTGTGGAAATTCTTGTTTTTGTCTTTTTATTCTCTGTATGGTGGACCACATATGCCTAGATGATGGGTGAATTTCTTTTAGAAAATTATGGAAGCTTGCATATCTATGTTGGTCTAGTCTTGTTTTAACCAGTCTCGTCAGTTTGTTTAATTTTCTTTTTAGGTCCGGACGTCGTGTCTTTTGCCAGTAGCGTCTTAAATTGTGTTTACTTTTAATTAGATTTATAATTTTTGTTGGAATTAGTTGCTTATCTATCGAGTTTATTCTTTTGAGATAAGTGGTGGAATTTGTGAGAGATCCTTGAATGTTGTTGACTAATCGTTTGACTTCGTTGTCTAGGTCATCAGCGGATTGAATGCTCTGTGGATGCCTGTAGTTGATTTTTAAATTTTCCCTGAATTTAAGCCAGTTAATTCTACCTTTTTGCTGATTATAAGAAGAAAATAGATAGAGAGGATGAAGTGATATGATTACTGGATTGTGATCCGAATCGAGTTCAGGAAATACTTTTTGATATATCGGGAAATCAATATTTTTTGTGATGAGGATATCCAATATGTCCGGAATTATATTATTATTGTAAGGGTAATGAGTGGGTTCTATTGGAGCCAGAATACATAAATTAAGGGCGATAGTTGGGTTTAGTGAATTTTTCCCTTGAGGGGTGTTGCGTTGCATCCCCAAGCGCTGTGTTTGCTATTAAGGTCGCCTATTAACATTACATTATTGTTGTTTCCAAAAATTTCTGTGTATATTTTTCTAGGAAATAATTTATTAGGAGGTTTATAAGCCGCTATTATGATTGTGTCTTTGTTATTTATTTTGGTGTTTATTGCTATAGTTTCTAAGTTGTTATTCGTGGGACTGTTAATTAACGAATGTTTTATGTCTTTGCGCACTAATATGGCTACTCCTCCTGCGGCCGTCGCCGAGAGACGATCGTTCCGGTATATATTAAAGCCTGGTATTGAAAATTTGATTTGGGGTAACAGGTGAGTTTCTGTAATACAAGCTATTTTTATTTCGTGGCTCTTTATAAAGTATCGCAATTGATTTTCTTGCCTTTTTATTCCGTTCGCGTTCCAGTTGAGAATGTTTGTTCCTGGATTTTTATTTACGTCCATTTTCGAGGGCTGATTTTACTAATATTTGAATTTGTGGAATGAGTGCGTTTATTACTTGGTTAATGATTGCTGATATCAACTGCCCTTGATGTGGTTGGAGATTGGAATTCATTTGCGGGGGGTCTGGGAAATTAAGTCTTTGACGATTCGTGAACCATGGATTATTGGGAGGAAGTTGCGTTGGGTTAGTCTCTTGAGGATGATTTCGAGGGAATTGTGTTTGGTCATTATAGAAGTTATTTGTCTCCGCGGCTTTTCTAATTTTGGATGTTTGTTGTCTTTGGTTATTTCGCTCTGCTTGATTTTTTAGAAGTTTCTGATAAACTTCACATCCTTTCCAATTGGCTATGTGCTCTTTTTTACAGTTTACGCATTTCGGGGTTGTTTCCGTTTTGGATTCCGTACATGTAGAATAGTGATGGTTACCCAAACATCTAACGCATCGTGGGGGGCGTCCACAGTTAGCTTGAGTGTGATCGAACCTCTGACAATTTTTACATTGAATCGGGAATTTGTTGTTGAGTCTAGGAAACACTCTAATAACACTATAAATGAACCTATGTAAAGATAGAATGCTCCTTCCTTTGCTATTGTCCTCTAAATCTACAGCACATGTTGTTAAAGGTTTTCTGTCTTTTCCGTGAAGGCGGGTAACTTTTATCACTGGGTATTTTTTCACTAGTTCTTGGAAGATTTCTGTTTCACTATAGCAAGTATGAATATCCTTTATTTCGATTGAAAATGTTTTTAAACTTGGGTCACGAAACGCAATAAATTGCAAAATTTACGCAAATCTCTGAAATCATCTACTGAATTATGTTTAATTTTCACTTTGTCTGCCTCTATTTCAGTTGTGAAATCTTCTTTAACTACATTATTAATGTCATTTATTAATAGTTGAAAATTTTCGGCTTTGTGAATGATTATGGGAGGAATTTTAATAACTTTTTCCGCGGAACTGCTGTGTTCGTCTTCTTCCGTTTCACTGTTTAATGCTTCGAAACTGTTTGAAGTTGGGATAGCATAACGTGAAACAGAATCGATATTTTGTCTTTTGGGATCACTTTGTTCTGTTGGCGCAGCTGCACTGTGTTGCAAGGGCGGCCAACTAGAGCGTTGGCTGTTTTGTACTTGCGTTTGAAGGTCCTGTAGTTGCTGTTGCAATTGTAACAGTTGTTGGTGCTGTTCCTGAAGTTGATGCTGCTGCGCCTGTATTTGCTGATGTTGCTGATCTATGATGAGTCGTCGTTGAAATTCTATTGATTGTTGTTGCATTGGGTCGGGCGTGGTGTTGTTCACGGCCTGCATTGCTGCGTTGATGCTCTGTCCGAGGTCAGAGCACGTTAAATCACTATTATCTATTTTCACTGCTAGATAGACTGTTATAATCACTTTTAAATCACTGTAATCACTTCACTAGCACTCGCAATTTACTCAGTGCTGAAGAGATGCCGACAGAACTAGCGAGATACCGATGTTAGTGCTTAACTGGGAGCTCCGCTGAGACAAACTTCACAGCTCGGACGCTCGGAGCAGACTGTGCACGTCTTTAGGTAACAGGCACAGCAACCATCGATGTAGCTCTGAGCACCTTACACATTAGTGACGACAATTGTTTTAGTATGCACGATATCCCGACGATTCATGCTTTGCTCCGATACGGTGCCATCTATATTTCACTTTGATAACGCATTGGAGGAATAGAGAAAACGACATTATTTTTTAGTTTTTTTGGTGTTTTCTAATAGAACTGTCACAAGAAAATATGGTGATCGTGATTTCAATATCTCGTTCGTTGCTGAGTTGCCCAGACAATTCCATTCTTCCAATATAGCTCTTTCAGGAATTGGTGGTGGAATGTATCTAACAATTACTAACATCTTGTTTCCATGCAACATTTAAGTATGTAATTTTAATGATTTTTTTTCAAAATTTGATGTTGGTGTTCAAAAGTCGCCACAAAATGTTTGTGGTAATGAATTATTCGTACGAGTTTCTATAGAAGATGCTATTTTTGAGAGAGAGTCTTTATTAAATCATAATAATTAAGCATTTAGACTGCCTATGCGGATGAATTATTCCCACTACATTACACAATATTTCCCATTTTTAGTGTTGAGCTACTAAGTAAAAGATAATTTTGTTATCACGTATTTGGATCGAGAGGAAGGTTCTATATGCGCAAGTTTCGATCCAATTTATTTTAAATAATATTCCACGAAAAAAATTACTACTAATAAAAGAAATAAAAACTGACAAGTATTATATAGTATCAAATGCAATTTTAAAGTACACAATCGAACGAAACGTTTACTAGAACGAATACCAATGATTAATTAAGTGTGAAAACGTGGTCTGTAAACTTCTGTGATTGGTCAAGAACCTATATCATCACGAAATCTGTATCGTAATGAGTAACATTATGCAATTGATTGCCGCCATCAAAATTCAAAATTTAAGTAGTATATGACTTATTGTAGGGATCACAGAATTTTGAAAATGTGCACACAATTCACTTTTCCCCATAGCACGTCATACGCAGTTTTTAACTGTTTTTTTGACGTAAATAAATAAATAAAAAAATAAATAAATAAAAAATAACAGCATTGTATAATGGGAGTAGAAAAATAACGAATCAATGCCCCTGAGAGAGGTTATTTTTACGCGGATCGTTCGCAATGTTTTTACGCTCTTCCGTCAGCGGAGGGGTGGGGAGGCGGGGAGGCGGGGCTGACGTCGGGGGTAATCGGGAGCCGTTTCCAGGGCGAGGGCCGGCGGCCTCGGGGGAGGGGATGGGGAGGTCGTACGAAGGGGCAGAGAATAGACTAGCCGAAGGCGTTCTCTCTCTTCTCTTTTTTTCTCACCTTTTTTTACACCAGAGCTTCAGGAAGCCGTGAATTGATGCAACGCGTTGTATTAATGATTGAACTTTCTCGCTGACATTTCCTTAACGCTTTTCTTAAAAGCGTTCTTTGAGTACAACTTTTTGTACTTACAAGATATTATAACCATTAAAAAGTTTACAAACTAATTTCGGTCTTTCAGATTCATACAGGTCAACGATTATATATACAGTATCTACGCACATTCAATAAACTCCCGGTTGTTGGGGGTGAATAACAAATTATATTCGTTGTAAGAACTGAGCAGAAACATATACTTTGTTTTACTTTTTCAATACTTCAAAACATCTTCTCATTTTCTTATTGAATTGTGCTGTTGGACCTTGATTGTGTGTGTCGAGACCAGTTATTTTATTTATATTATCTCTATTTTGAGAATATATTGAAAGGAAAACAATTGGAATATGTTTCTAAGTAATTCTTTTTTACATTTACACCTGCAACCGAGTTTTTCATGTTGTCTTTTGCGAAAAATGTATGTCAAAATACGAACTATCACACATATGAGTGCTTGGGCTTAACTTTGTAGTTATAGTTTTGATGTTAAATCTGAAGTTTGCGTAGCACAATTTCTTTTAACAAATTCTTTTGAAGTTTGCGTAGCACAATTCATTTGACGACCCTCTTCTAATATAACAAGCAATGGAAGATAATGTTTCAGGTCATCATTTTGTTGATAAAGACGACGAATTTACGGCAAGCGAAATGCACCTAGTATAAGATTAAAAAAAAAACTCCAGTAAATGTTATTCTATTGTCTGTGTTATTGTTATGCCTGACAGGAAAACCGGTGTGGCCGCAAAATCTTAATATGAAGATGAAAGATATGACGGACATCCTAGACTTGTCTTGAATTTCAGGGTACCTCATTGGAGGACCTGCGATGCGGTGGTTCAGTGAACTCAATGATGAAGATCAGTACTTTTAAAATTTTTAAATTGTGTGGGGGGGATAATTTTTTTCAAACATTTGGAATACAAATTTTAAAAAGTCTACATTTATGTCGATTAGAAGCATCTAAAACGTATAAAAAATGGAAATAAATAAAAATTAAATGCATACTGGTTTTTCTGTAGGTCTGTAAGCGTTAAAAAATATCTTGTACTTTTTTAAAAAACTAAGTATTTTTTGCGTAATTTCTACTTTCAATTAATGGAGTTTATAATTTTTCTCTCCAATATGGCTCCAAATGTTTTCTTTACAGTTCATCAGGAATATATAAAAAACGCATAAAATAGTGCAGGTCTCACTGTTGTTAAACTCTTTGAAATCCCGAAAATTCAAAAAAAAAAAAAATAAATAAAAAAAAAATCAAAAAATAATGCCAGAAAGTGCGTGCAGTTGTACGACCAGAAGTTTAAAATGGTACTAGAACATTGGCCATGAATTTATTGTTTGGTATGTATTATGAATTTCAAAATATAATATTTTATAGGAATCTAATGGAATGCAAAAGGCGAATAATATTATTTCTCCCTAGCTGTTGAATTCATTGTAACAAAATCAATACTGGAAATTTTTTGTAGCAATAGCCAACATGCACATAATTCGTTACATAACATTACTATTAAAGTAAGATAAAACTGGGTCATATTTAGTGCCAATCTGGTGGTTTGTATATGCACACATGTTTATGTTTCGAATTTCAGTTGTCCCGAGGCACTCATCCCTTGGTCTTACACATAATTCGTTACATAACATTACTATTAATGTAAGATAAAACTGGGTCATATTTAGTGCCAATCTGGTGGTTTATATATGCACACATGTTTATGTTTCGAATTCCAGTTGTCCCGAGGCGCTCATCCCTTGTGTACAAACTGGCTCCACATTCAGTTATTGTTTGACTGTTCTGGGCAGAAGGGCAGCGCGCGGGCAATCTCGCGTCCTCTGTGGGTTGCTGCATCGTCGCCCCCGCCTCCCCCCGTCGCCCACGCCCACACCAGCGCTCTCGAGCGCTGCTCCTCTGCTCCGGTCCAGAGCGGTCTTTGAACGGCCCTCGCAGCGAGGAATCGGACGGCGCGCGGGGGGGGGGGGGGATGAAGAGCGGAAGTGGGGGAGCGACTTCAAAGAGACGCCCCACGCCGCCGCACTGCCGCTTCATCTAAGACCAGACTCCGCACACCGATGTCCAAGCCCATGGCCGGCTCGCAGACCAACCGTTCTCGGCACTGCTGAAGGGATTCTAAGACAATCGCTAGCGAAGGGCGATCGTGTTCATGAATTTGCTATCTTAACAGAAAATCAATGAGTAGTTTCTCCTCTTTGTTTCTCACTAAAATAACGGAACTGGCATGACTTTTTACTTTCTCGCCCTTAATAAAGTACTTCTTAAGAAGAGAAAGTTATGTAATGGTGCTGGATAAAGCGCGAATTTCCGTCAGAAAAATTCTTATTGCCATTCGCCATTGCCAATCGCAAGCAAAGGACGATAGTGTCCATAAATTTACTATCTTAACAGAAACCAATGATTTGTTTCTTCTCACTGATTCTCATTAAATGTAACGGAACTCTTTCGCCCTTAATAAGGTACTTCTTAAGAACAGAAAGTTATGTAATGGTGCTGGATAAAGCGCGAATGTTCGTCAGAAAAATTCTTATTGCCATTCGCCATTGCCAATCGGAAGCGAAGGACGATAGTGTACATGAATTTACTACCTTAACAGAAACCAATGATTGGTTTCTTCTCACTGATTCTCATTAAATGTAACGGAACTGGCATGCATTTTTACTCTTTCACCCTTACGAAGGTACTTCTTAAGAAGAGAAAGTTATGTAATGGTGCTGGATAAAGCGCGAATTTCCGTCAGAAAAATTCTTATTGCCATTCGCCATTGCCAATCGCAAGCAAAGGACGATAGTGTCCATAAATTTACTATCTTAACAGAAACCAATGATTTGTTTCTTCTCACTGATTCTCATTAAATGTAACGGAACTCTTTCGCCCTTAATAAGGTACTTCTTAAGAACAGAAAGTTATGTAATGGTGCTGGAAAAAGCGGAGAAATTTTCGGCAGAAAAACTCATATTGCCGGGTTCGCATCACGAAAAGGTGGATAAATCCAGTTGATAAGTTTACAAAAAAAATCCTCTAACACCTGATATTGCCAGAATCCTAGATGTTCGAGAACATCGCTCGCTCGCGGACAAACTTTTCTCCGCACTGCTGAAGGGATTTATTTATTTATTTTATTTATTTATTTATTTTATTTTACGTCAAAAAAACAGTTAAAAACTGCGTATGACGTGCTATGGGGAAAAGTGAATTGTGTGCACATTTTCAAAATTCTGTGATCCCTACACTAAGTCATATACTACTTAAATTTTGAATTTTTGAAAGGGAGAAAAAAACTCCCATGTAATAAAATCTATTTTCAAGGATAAACAAGCAATAAATTTTGAATTTTGAATTTTGAAAGGGAGAAAAAAAAACAAAAAAACTCCCATGTAAAAAAATCTATTTTCAAGGGTAAATAAGCAATAAAATTTGAATTTTGCAAGGGAGAAAAAAACAACAAAAAAACTCCCATGTAATAAAATCTATTTTCAAAGATAAATAAGCAATAAATTTTGGCTCTTATTACTTCCTGCCGCGACAACATGGAAACGATAATTTGAATAATTGTATTTCCCACTGAATTCTAGAAGACGTGCACAGAAAATGAAGTTACATGTATTCTAAGGATTCTAATGCAATCGCAAGCGAAGGACGATCGTGTCCATAATGCTATCTTAACAGAAAACCAATGATTGGTTTCTCCTCTTTGTTTTCCCTAAATGAAACAGAACTGGCATGGAGTTTTACTTTTCCGTCCTTATGAAGGTCCTTCTTAAGAAAGAGAAAGTTATGTAATGGTGCTGGAAAAAGCGCGAATGTTCGCCAGAAAAATTCTTATTGCCGGGCCCGAATAACGAAAAAGGGGATAAATTCAGTTGATAAATTTAGAAAAATATCCTCTAATACCTAGTGTAGCCAGAATCCATGTTTTGTGGGTACTTAATACCGAAAAATCGATTGATGGCAAAACGTGTGTGAACTATGCTAGCGGCTAAACCATTCAGCCGATTTTCTTCAAAATTAATATTCTGTTATCGATCTGGGTGATGTCACGGCTCTTAAATTTAAAACCGATATTTCATTTTGGGGAAATTTTACACGAAGCCCCTGACACATTTTCAAAATTTAGAAAAACTATGGCTCCAACGTTTTTGATTAAATTTTGTTATTGGATTGTGTGAGAAACGTTAAAGAGAATGGTGTAGATCTCATGTTCATTAAAAACTCTTGTTTTCGAAAATTGCAAAAGTTCAAAATTTTTTCGGAGTCTTCCTACAGCTAAAATATTAAAAATAGATTTTTTCTCTTAAAGAAATCTTTTACTTCAAGAAACATTTTGAAATAAGGTCATGTCGAAAAGTTTTGTAGTTTTCGCGTAGTATTGCATATTACACAGCCATTAACAAAATCGCGAGATATTACGTGCTGTTGTAGCACCTCTAGTTATTTATTGCAATAATATAGAGATTAGTAAGATTTGAGAAGTAGTCTCTGCCTCTGATAAGTTCAGTACATCAAGAAAGGATCCCACATAAGTAAGCAATTTACTTCTTTGAGATGGTGATTCAGGTAAATCTGACAATTATGAACGAAGAGTTACGAGGTGAAATACAAATATTCAAGACTCGTCAAAGACATCTCAGGAGGTCATGAAGATGGACATCTCTCCTGAATTATTGACTCCACCATGTTTGGTTAGATGAACACAAATTATAAAAGATGGGATTGAGGCGCTAACCAGATGAGGTACACCTGCCACAACAAACCTCTCGTTATATTTAAAGGTTAATAGTATTTCGATTTGGATCGAAGTGTGTCATAATACTGCCCCAATATGAACAAAATATATTCGAGTATTAAAATAAGATGATAGTAATAGAGTTTTATAATGATAAAATGAATTTCATATATAATAATAAACAACATAGATTCTTTTAGCAACGTAGATATTTTAAGATTCATGTATATATGAATTATTGAGAAGTTATTTAAGCTATTTTAAAAACATTTTCAGTGTTAAGTCGGGTATACACGCAGAATTATGAACATTTAATGCAAAAAAAGTTTGTGGCGTATATTGTGGTTGACCGGAAAACCAAGAGTCCGCATTGAAATGGATATTTTATGTGTAATGTAATAACATGTGCAAATTATGAAAATGAAATGTATTCAGAGAAGGATGTTCGTGATTTTTCTGTATTATTTCACGTGAAGTATCACTTCATGAGTCTTTTGCACGTAATATTTTCCTTGCATTACATTTTAAAAATAATTCACAACTAAAGAGTTTTTGTATAAAACAACAACAGGTTATCACAGAGTAAATTAAGACATATTTCAACAAAACTTGTTCCATTTGTTCTATGAACTACAAATTAAATAAAAAGTAACAGGGTGATAAACGGATTTTACCGCACACCCAGCGACGTAGGTAAAGAAGGTGCGCCCGCTCTAGGATTAATTATCACATGCGAGTTTAATTCAATTCCGTTGCCATGGTATGCACTAATTCCGCGGCAGATAATCACTTCTTCGCAAATTTGAGAAACGTGTTCAAATCGGATCTGCAGGGAATAAAACTGCGCCCGAGCGTCTAGTAGCAAAAAAATCGTCGGGAGAGCAGCAAAGTATATTACTGTGACAGGTTATTAAAAAAATCTCCGAAAAAACAAGCCAGAGGCCCCGAAATAATTACAGAGACGGATCGAACGGGGCCGTGAATATCCGGGCGTCCGGGGCGGTGCGCTTGCGGCGAGTGCGAAGCTGGACACGGCGGAAAGGCGGCCGGAAATGGAAATCGATGTGGCGCAATCGATGTGGTGCAATCGACGTAGTGCAATCGCATGAAAATTCGGCGGAAGTAGCTCTCCATCCCGCCGCCAATTCCTCGCACTCCTCTTTATCTTTGATTGATTGATTGTTAGTGAAACCGGGTGTATGAACTAACAAGGTTATTAGTCCCTTAAGTGTGGTGCATGTTTTTTCAGGAGGTGGCGGTATTAGTCCCCCACTGGATGGGAAGATCCGGCGCCGACCTACCGTCGACATACGGGGATTTGCTTAACCCGGACTCTCCAACCAGCGGGGCACCGCCCCAGCCGGGACAAAAACGGTAAAGTTGTCGTACATGCGAAGTGAGAGTTACCTTTCGCCATTTATAACAAAACGAATTTGAGCTATTTATGGAGGTAAGAAGTAGCCAACGTATTAACATAAAAACATAAACTATTCTAGGAGCTGACTGCGTAGCTGACCAAATACAGCAAAACAAGTATGGCTCATCAGCACGATATCTTCTTCATTTTCTGTATATGCATTTCTAAATTGAGGGTCATCTATGGGAATTCCTCGTACATATTTCGATTGTTTTTCAATAAATCGACCTACACCCGCCGAATAATTAAATTAAGTTACAACAGAATGACCAAGAAGCAGCGTTTTCAATGATTTCGATAGAGGGTAACGTGTCACATAAAAAAACAGCCGGTCAGCAAAATAAATAATAATTATGAATTAACAAACACGGTGACGTTTAAAAAATCTACGATATTTTGACGATGTATTGTTAACACTGATGTGTTAATTTTCAACATCGATGTTTTTAAAAATATTTTTTGTCGATATCGCATCCCAATCCTGTATGACTTTAATTTCCTTCTGCTCTCTCGCTATCTTCGCCGTCCTCGCAACGCCGTTTCATACGCCGGCTCTCGTATCATCGCCATATTCTTGCTGCCTTGTAGTTCCCAGCGTATTTGTCGTCCCCGCAACTCTCTGGGCTCTGATTGGTTTGGTTGGTTGGTTAGTGATTCCGGGCGCGTCAACAGCTTTGGTCATTAGTACCGTAAGGGTAGTAAATGTTAGAATATATTACAATACATACGAATATTGCAAGTGATGAATAATACAAACTAAGAAACAAAAATAAAGTAGAAACACAGACGTGCAAAAAAAAAATAGATAAAATTATATTAAATTGATTGATTTTTTCGTTTTTCCGGGCGCGTCAACTGCTTCGGTCATTAGTCCCGTTAGTGTAGTTCATGTTTTTTCGGGAGATGGCAGTGATCTCCCCCCCACAGGATGGCGAGATCCGGGGCCGACCTACCGTCGACTAGCGGGGTTTCCCCCTAACCAGGGCTGTCCCACCAGCGGGGCACCGCCCCAGCCAGGACAAGCTCTAAGCCCCCGACCGGTCTCCTGGAATGTGTGGTAGTATAGTACATGTTAGTGTAAGTGTGTGTGTAAGGGGAGATGATAGGACAAGGAAGAAGGAAAGGTCGCGCGCGGTCCGTGGCCCGTTTGATAGTGTGCTGCTCCGACATTCGCCTGGTGTTCATTGGAGAAACCACGGAAAACTTCTGATCAGAGCAGCCGGCCGCTAGAATTCTCCTTCAGACAGCGACTGAATTCGACCCAGATGAAAAGATAAGTGTCGAAAATCCTGCCACCGTGGGGACTCAAACCTAGGATCAGGGCTCTGCTGATCTCTCCATCTTCCCACCCCATATTCTACAGACCTTCCGTAATCGACGCAACTGAATATTTAACCCTCAGTCTCTAGGTCTTTGAGAGCATGTTTGGTTAATTATTCAACAGACGCAGCCTGTGAGGTGAATAGACTACGTTTCGGTGCGAATTTAGTTAGGAGATACGTGTTCTGGGAGGTGGAGAGGGGCTCCATTTCGTAGGATAATTTTGCTTTAACATGTCGAAAGTTTCTGAAATGCATGCATTAGTGTAACCAATTTCTATGTACTTAAAAACTAATACATCTTGAGAACAGTGAACATGTTTCTTTGTTATTTACAGGTTTATGTTTATAAATTTTTTTATTATGTTCTTTGCATAATTTTCTTGCTTTTGAACATTATAATTCTCTTAGAAATTTAAACCGGGTGCATTGGCTCAGAGAATCAAATAATGTTCCTGCTATGCCTATGACCGGGAGAATCTAGGTTTGAGTCCCGACGGTGACAGGATTTCCGACTCTAGCTTGTCACCTAGATCGAATTTAGTCGCTGCCTGAAGTGGAATTCTAGCAGCCAGACAGCTGCTCTAGTTTTCAGTGGTGTTTCCAATCAATACCAGTCGAACGCCGAAGCAGTACCTTATCAAACTGGCCACGGGCCATGCGCCATTTTTACTTTCTATTCTTTGTCCTATCCTCACCCCTTACACACACACACACACACACACACACACACACACACACACACACACACACACACATACACTAACATGTACTACACTATCACCTGTGTTGGGAGACTGGTCGAGAGCTTAGAGCTTGTTCCGACTGGGGCGGTGCCCAACTGGTGGGAGATTCCTGGTTGATGAAAACCCTGCTAGCCGTCGGTAGGTCGGCGCCGGATCTCGCCATCCTTCAGGGGAAGATCATCGCCGCAGCTCAAGGAAGACGTGAACTACACTTACGAGACTAATGAATTTAGCAGTTGACGCGTCCGGAATCACTAACAAGCAACCAACGAACCTTAGAAATTTAAGATGTACCTTCAACTACGTTATATTAACAGTATCATTTTAATACCAGCCTTCAGAAAAACACATGAACATTTAATCAACATATTTTTTGACAGTATTAGATTTCATTTCTTAGATGAAAACCATATTGATTTGTCATAAAATGATATAAAACGACGAGAATTGAATGTACCATCCGTTGTAGGTTGGGTGTGAATCATACTTTCACTGAGTTTTGATGTGAAAATGGGTCTGATTTTTATGTGGTGCAATAATCATCGGCAGAATAGTCTTTGTGACTTGTGGCATGAACCAAACCGAACATATATTATGTAAAGTTAAATAAAAATATTACTATCAATCAACTATAAAGAAGCTTGTTACTGTGTTCTGCACAGAGCAATGACCAGACAAGTTGTCTGCAATGACCAGACAAATGACACGTGACTCTTTGATCCCGGAGAACAAGCTGATAAGTCATGAAATCTTAAGTTTACAGAAGAGCAGAAAACAACTTTCAACTGAAGTAAACAAGGGATTTTTTTTGTTATTAAAGTCGCATCAACATCTAGGTCATCAGCGACCACTATTGGAGTTAACATTATGGTAACTATGAAGATGAAACGAAATGGTGATGATAAGGGGTGAAAGGGCGGTCACAAATACAACCATACCCGAGGCGGATCTCGAACCCGCGACCCTTCGTCGCTAGATCACTATGACACTACTGCATTAGCGATTTCGGCCACCGGGCCGGCAAATCAGGGATTAATGATATTCAAACGAAGGTGATATTTAAAATGAAACTATTTGTGTGTACGTTTCGTTTTATTACACAGGCATACAAAGTAAAAAAAAGACGCAAAGACTTTACACATGTTTCTCTATATATGTCAGCGCGCTGAATACGAAGCAAGAATTGCGTCACCACCTTCCAGTTTTTTAAAAACGAAATCCACCGGGAAAGTTATAATTGCACGATGTTTTTTTGAGTTAAAAAATTTGGAGGTTGATGGCCTAATTCTTCTTTCATGTGCAGATTCAGTGCGTTGACATACATAGGGAAACGTGTGTCAAGTCTTTGGATATGATAACTTTTTTTGTTTATTTTGTTTGCCTGTGTTATCATTAATCCCTGATTTACAGCATCAGTTGTAAGTCGATGTTTGCTCTCCTGTAAAATTAAGTTTTCGTGACTTATCAGCTTATTCACCGGAGTCAAATTTTATGACCTGTAATGCTACAAATGCGTTACAATTTACGTAAAAATTTCAAATCGAGAGTGATGACTATTTATCGACAAAATGCTGTAGGACAACTTGTACCCTTGAATAGAGGCAGTAAAAGAACAGACAAGAACTAGTGGTGCCGCGCATACGTTCTCAAACAAATACGCGCACACGTTCCCATCCTGAGATTTCAACGAAATTGAGACTTACGTCAATTTTAAGCGTCATTTTGACGCTATCCGAGGACAAAGTTTTATCAAACAAATCGCAGACATTTTTGAGAAAATTAAAAAAAACATTTAGTCTTCGTACAAATATCATCCAAGAACTAAAATATCCATTTCTTATTCGCAGGGCCTTGTGTTAGTTTAGATTGAAAGCGGGATATCAATTTTGAAGAAAATATTGTGAACGGTTTAGGCGCTAACGATGACAGACATTTTGGCGTGAAATTAGTGTTCGATATCATGGATCCACAAAACGTGGATTTTGATTCCACAATGCGATAGGGAAAAAAAGTTACTCCACAGAGGAACAAAATTTATTCTTTTTCGTTATTAGGTCCCAACAATAAAAGGTTTTCTGAAGAAAAATCACCGACTTCTGACGAAAAACCGCGATAATTTTTTCTTTACTACGTATGCAGTAAGCCGAGAAAGTAAAATTTGTTTTTGGCAAAACCTGCCTGTCTGTCTCTCCGTCTGTGAAAGTTATATGCTAAATCATTAGGATTTTGACCAAAATTGATATTGACCGGCAAGAGAATACTTAGTCCAAGTCCTTGGTGTCCTTATTCTGACAATTGTTTTCAGTACCACGACCCCGGGCGAGACCATCCAGTTGAGATTATTTTTATCTTCCCCCAATTTATCCCACCACCTATTTTGTATTCACCAAAACAAAGAGTTTTGTCTTATCAACCTCATTCTTCGTAAACAACTGAGCTGCTGAACTACTATGTCATTAACAGAAAAAAAACAAACAATATCTTTATAAAACTTGACATAAGGGACACTTGTAATCTTGTGTAATTGAATTATTACTATCGAAATTGAGACAAGAATTAAAGAACTGATTTAATTGAACATTTAGAGAAATTTAATTTAAAGATAAACAAACGGAAAATTCTGGATTTGTACCGAAAATATTAAGGCGTGTTACTTACAAGATTTTCGTGCATAATATTACCGACATTATTAAATGAAATGTTCAATCTTAATGCTAATTGTAAATAATAATGAGCTCATAAAATAGTTATATTTGCAAACTTAATTTGGTTAAGGTTAGGCATTGGTATTATTGACCTCTGCATCAGCTGGTAGCCGAAGTAAAGAATGATTATTAAAGAAAAAATTCAGAATTACGATTGAAAAGAGTATTTTTTTTATGAACATTCCTTTTGTTTGTGTTTATTTCCAGTTGAAGAATATATAATTTTGTGTCACAGATCCACAATCTTTGATTTCATAGTCGTAAACTTGCCTGTATTTTCCCAAACGTGCATTCATAGTATAAGCCTCCAAAGGACAAATGAATTCAATCAACTCGACAGGTCTGACGGCGGATTGGCAGTGAACTGTCGGACGTCGGAGGTAACGCCCACACGGACCGAAGCTCACTTGGGGATAACGACGCCTAATCGGAAGAGTTGCAAATGCACGACACGCCGCGGGGATTTTGACGGCGTGTTCCGTGACTATATATAATCACTGAAATAAAAGAAATATTTCTATGACTCCTTCAAAGCTCGTTCATGATCAACTGAAATTTGAAGATTTACTGGAATGACGTAGCAAGCATTAAAAGAATCATGCGTCATCCTCTTAAATAATGCATTCAAAAGTTCCAAAAAATGTAAATAAAGACAAGAAACGCCAGGAATGCCAAACGAATTTTTCCTTATAAAAATTTTAATAGGGAAGGACAGACGTGTGTTTCATACGAGAACATTTTCCTGGACTGAACATATGAAGATGCCCTTCACATTCCGAAACCGAACCCTCATTAAGGCGTATGATGGGACCGAAAGAGTCAATTCCCAGCGAGGACCGACGGGAAGGGCGGATGTATCAAAGAAAGAGGTTGGAGCGGCAGGAGGGTGGGGGACAGGGAAAGAGTTCGTGGTGGGCGAGGTGGGGATGAGAGGGGTTCAGACTTTTTTAAAAATTAAATTTATTTTTCTACTTCTATTGTAAACTTCTGTCATTCCAGGGCTGCAACCCGTTCCATAATGAAACTCATCACGATAAAGATTTCATTATGATATATGTTCTTGACCAATCACAGAAGTTTACAAACAACGTATTGACACTTCATTAATCATTGAGAATCGTTATAGTAAAAGTTTCGCTCGATTGTGTACATTAAGATTTCACTTAATATTATTTACTATGCTTGTCAGTTTTAATTACTTTTATTATTAGTAATTTTTACTTGGAATATTATTTAAAATAAATTGAATCGTAATTTCACTTTGATTCTATATGACTAAGGCAGTGATAGTGGCAGTAGTAGAGGGAACATTTGAGTGACGTTAAGATTAGAACTCAAGTCATTTTGTGTTATATGTTGCTGCCATGTGATAGACATTTAAAACCGGTTATTTTTTAATTTAAAATGTCTAGTGAATCAGAGGTCGAGTTGGAATCTCGAGAAATAAGATAAAAATGGAAATGGTGATCTCGGAATTACTGCAGCAACTTTTGGACTCTCTCGCAGGCGGACTGGTAAACCAAAGCGATCTGCGGCAGGTACGATAGCTGCCTGCTAGGTGGCCTTGGCTGAATACTGAATGTCAACTGCCACCAAACAATACCATGTAAAAGTTTAACTTGTAAATGTTACCAGAAGTCGGAGAAAAACCACCGTATGAAAGTCGATGTAATGGGTATTAATATACTCCTGTGAAGTGAAAGATACTCGTTTGTACCTCGCTCGTATCGTAATATAACACTCGTGTATTAATGCCCATCATTACATCATCGTTGCATAATGTACTATTCTGATACAGTGTACATAGCCACTTTATAGAATTATTTGGTATATACAATGTACACAATAATATACAAAGAAACAAAACGAAACAAGGAGGATGGGGATTTTCCACTGGGATCCGCAATGAAAAATCAGGGTGGGGTCTTTAGGAGTTATTGCTGGTGATTTGTGAAATGGGTGAAATATGGGACTTATGATGTGGAGATAGAGTAGGAGTTATGCAGGACGGAACTTATCTTTGGGGAATCTGAATGGGATGGGGTTTAGATGAAGATGAATGAGCTACCATCCTAATGAGAAAGTCCTTTGGAAATGGAGGTTATGAAGCTTGTTGAAGAATATTTCGGAGAGGCGGGCGATGTGCTGGGCGACTGGAGGGAATTTTAGGTCATTGTGAATTTATGTATTGGAAATGTACCATGGGGTATTTAAGGCAGTGCGGAGGACTTTATTTTGTAGGGTTCGGATGTGTTTTATTGTTGAGGGGGCTGCACCTCCCCTTATCGGGGCAGTGTACGTGATCGCATGGAGAACTAGAGATTTATGTAAGTGTGGGGTGGTGTTTAGGTTAATGAATGACTTTCTATTAATAAGAAGATACTGTTGGCGAATGGAGGAATATGCTAGATTTAGGCACGAATGTATGTGGGCTTTCCACGTTGCTCGGTGTGTGGATCTACTAAAGAGATTGTGATAGATACCCAAGCAATGCCGAGTAAATTAACTAGTTTTGGTCGAAACTGGTGTTTGCTGTGTCATCGAAGTCCGAGACTGATGTATGAAGCAATTGTAATTATTAACAAAGAATCATTTGTTTTTACTTTTATATTTATTTATTTACTCACAGCAGAAATTTTGCTTTACAGGGATTATTTTTACTTCTTACGAAATCATCAAGGACATGTGTATAATTTTTTACCTTCTCGTATACATAATGAGCAGAAATTTATGTAACAGAAAATATATAAAAACGGCCTAATAACTTTAATTTTTAAGTTATACCTTTTATCTGAATACTCCGATCACAATTTTCATGGCTTTCTTAACATAAAAAAACAAGATTTGTTATAGAAATGTAAAAATACATTTATTCCACTATATACAATCATTCTCTTTATTGCTGATTAGTTGTTTTTGTCAGCGTGCACGAAGAACAAAGAGAAGCAATTTGTTACAAAAGTGCAATAAATACATTTATGCCACTACATACAACCATTCTCTTTATTATTGATTAATGGTGTTTTCCAGTGTGGACAAAGAACAAAGAGAAGCCAAATCATGCGAGAACATTTCTGTACTTGTCTGCAACACATGACAAAATCTTTGCGTTTTTCAAATGCATTTCTTGAGAGGATTATCTTTACTGAAGCAATAGTAATTTTTTAACATTTTGCGCGAAAGATATGACTTACTTTGTGTTGGATACTATTATTCAGATTTCAACTTATCGAAGTGTATGTTGCCTAATAATGGTTATAATAAAATGAATATTATTCTAGTACAATTTCAGAAAGTTTTAAAATATATTATTTCATTATTGAAATTACTTATGGTCGATAGAAAACTGTAGTCTCTTTTGTTCAGCGCTGTTGTAAAGGAGATGTACCAGATTGCCACATGATTTCAGCTAATGTCAGTAGAAAATTTAATATACAACTTTTTTCGGCATTTTTAATTGAACCTCGTCTTATGACGTCATACTTTCTGAAGATGACGCTCTAATTATTTTGATATCTCAAGACATTTTTTTGATCAGGTTAAATTATTGGAATACAGTACTGTACAAGTAAAATATGTTTAAATTTTAAGCTTAATGTTTCATAAAAATCTACTTTTTGTTATCAATATTAAAAAATATTCCTTTCTTGCTATGTAAATTTATGATATTCTTGTATATTATCTTTTTGGTCAGAATTGTAATGACGTAATTTTTTTTCAAATTATTAGAAATAATTTCCAAAACGAAAATTTTGTATTCAATTTAAAATCGAGAAAGAAATATTTTATTAATTTTAATATAATTCGTAATAAGTAAATTAGAACAAATTGAATTGTAACGGCTTTACTAAATAATGCCAAATTATTTTCATGCTCAGAAAAATTTATTTGTTTAATTTCAATGAAGTAATATTCACAAAATTATTAAGTTACATAATGTAGCGCCCGAGAAAATAATTTGAATATTGAAGTGTTCCATGTGTGTGAACGAAAAACGTTGAAGGGCTTCAAATTGGATGGTTCACATTTCACGAGCTTGGAGGCGAATGGGTAATTCTCCAATTCGTCGAATGCCATTGTCATAGATTAGGGATGGTATGTATGTGTTACCGCGGAGTGCGAGAAGGAATGGCATACCCCGAATCCCACTTTGGGCAAATGAAACGTGTACCTCTGTGGAATTATCGGAATCCAATTTTTGTTCCCGCGAATCCTTTTCGTGTACTCGCGCAGGAGAAAGTGGAAATGTCTGTCCAAACGATTGCCCGTAAATCGCGCACATCGCATTGTGGTGCGTAATGAAGAGAACGGCGGCGCGCGTGGTTGCGGAAGTGCAGGGGCTTTGCTGCGCCCGGCGAGCGGCGGTCGGGGGAGGGGGAGGGGGAAGGGGGGAGGTGGGAGGGAGGACGGGCAGAACACGTTCGCGCAGGCGAGGCCACGTTCGCCGCGGGGGCGGCCGCTCAGGCGGCGGCTGCGAGGGCGGCGGCCTCGACTGCGGCGGCGGAGGCGGCGGCGGTGGCGGTGGCGGGGCCGGGGTCGTGACGGCGGAGGAGGCGCGGCGGTGGTGGTGGTGGTGGCGGTGGCGGTGGTGGTGGCGGTGGCGGTGGTGGTGGCGGTGGCGGCGATGGCGATGGTGGTGGTGGTGGTGATGGTGGTGATGGTGGCGGTGGTGGCGGTGCCGGTTGCGGTGGCGGTGATGTCAGTAGCGAAAGTATCCTTTCGCTCCGAGTGGAAGGCTCAGTCGTCTGTCGTGCATTAGATGACCGTTGTGGTAATAGTGATAGCTAGGGCCCGAATAATTATGTACTGAAAAGAGAGAAAATATGTACACGTATTATATATATATATATATATATATATATATATATATATATATATATATATATATATCAAAATACCCGGCGTTGCCCGGGCTTTCTTCATATTCAATCCTTGCGAAAGAGGGAAAAGATTAATTTTATATAAACCACAGTGTTTAATATTATTATTTTTAACGTAATTGGTTCACATTTTAATAAAATATTATTTTCTTGCATTTTATTTTACAACACATTGCTATTAGATGATTTTTTTATCTTATGCACCACTACTGACCTCTAGCGAATAAATATAGGTACCAGTTTTGCTGCAGCACTACTGGGTCCTGGCGGAATATATTAGGAACCACGGGCTCTAAGCGAGGGGCGAAAAGTGGTTGCTGTGCATCTACAAATATATTATTTAAATTATTTATTTTCCGTAGTTGTGTTGTGTTAGTCACTACCAAACTTTGCAAGGACTCTACGGCAATCCTGAAGAAAATCCTGTAAAAATTTCATATCTATTCATACACTAATTTTTGTGGAATCGCTGTCGGTTACTCGTCGTTGAATTCACTTTTGTTAGTATGGATGTATTATAATGTGTATTATAATATATAGAAATATGTACTGACAAGTAAGAAATATGTGAGATTAATGATCGTTATATCAATTCTTTTTTATTGAAATACTGTTATTTTAGTGTATATTGTTCTGTTTCATTAGCATGAACACCATTATTAAATATTATTCTCCTCATAAACCTTTCATTCTCAGCGACCTCTGTAACAAGAAAAACAGTGCCTCTTGAGCTGGTGGACATATTTTTGGTGAAGGTATCAAGGTCATGGGAAGCCCCTGAAAAATGCCCGATATCACATGCTAAAGGTATCATTTTCAAAACAAAACTCTCCTTTCTGTTCTCTGCGTTACTCGCGCTGAAAACTAACACACCAGCAGCTATGGATTGCGTTGTCGCTTTGCCCTTAGATTTGTAATACCGTCCGTATTTATGAACTGACTTTTTTCTACGCCATGCAATAGCAGTATTTAGGGTGCATGCTACAGAAAAATATTTGACAATGATGAATTGTTTGCCTTATCAAAAAGATAAGAAAAATGAATGATTAAATAAAAAATTGAAGTAATGTGCAAAATGTGTACTTTTGGAGAAAATATGTAAATATGTGTACTTTTGGGTATAATATGTAAAAATATGTACTAAAAGTCGACAGTTTTTGGCATTAACCGACGTGAAACGTGAATATATAGTTGATTCGACTTCACAGAATTACACTAGGAAACTATGTTATTACTTAATTATCCGGGCCTTAGTGATAGCGGTGGAGTCGTCAGTAGTGGCTGGAACGATGGATTTATCGATAGTGGCAACAGTGACTACGGTAGGGGCAGCTACGGTGTGTGCGGTAGCGATGATGGTGGTTAAAGTGAATATGGGGAGAGCGTAGGCGTCTGTGGTGTGGGATGGGCGAGTTCTTTGATGACTAAGCGTTGGCGGAGGTGACAGCGGTTGCGGTTGCGTTGACCGCAGCAACGGAGGTGGCGAAAATGATGACGATGTCATGGGACGGTTACCATTAGGTAGGCGGCAGTAACAACCGCGTCTGCGGTGGTAGTTGCGGGTGTGGTGGGGCAGTATTGAAGATGATAACGAGGAGGCTGATACAGAATTTTTGCATATCGACGTTTTAGGAATAAGCGACGATGTGGAGACGCAGTTGTCGCGTGAACAGGGAACTCAAATCGCGGCCTCTGAAGCAAACTTATGCATCGCCTGGATGGACTTGGAAAGTGAGACTTCATAATGTGTACAGAATGAGATGCCGGTAATACGTGTCTTGAGTTCTCAGTGTGTTAGAGACGTGTCATTGATCTTGGCAGACTAAAGCCGCTTGCGGTTTTGTCCAGAATATGTGTTATTTAAGGATGTGTTGGTTTCCACTCCTTATGAGGATGGAAGCCAGTGGGGGAATAATACCATTCCCATGTCTTTGCAGATAGGAATGCCCTATAATATAAGAACCAATTCAACGTTCCCAATTTCACAAACTTGATGAACCATGGTAGAGTTAATTCTAAAATTTCTTTTGTATTTTATACACCTTCTATATCAATACCCTCGAAGTGCACATGCTTCAATTAATTCTTTCATCGCAGGGAACAACAGTGAAAACTACGTGCACTGAAAATAACTCTTCGTAATTATCTGATATTTGTACACACCCAGGGAGTAAAAAGAAGTGAATTACATTTGACCATCCTTAGCAATCGCGTCCGGCTCTTGTTTTCCAGCAAACAAGTGATTACAATGTGAATTATCGAAGTACTAATTCAAAAACAGTGTACGAAATGGAAAAATCGATAATCGAAATTGGAAAGGATCCAACTTTTGTGCAACTCATTACCACTGCTGTCAATGTCAGCACCACCAAAGCGTAAGGGTTGTGCAAAATGTCTCTCTTTGAGTTTCACACAACATACGACTTCACGTACTTTTTAGTCGTTAACGTTCACGTTTCTGTTAATTGCAAAAACTCTCTAATGTATCGCGGTCGCGGTCAGAAAAGCGGGGGCAGCGGTTGCAACGAAGGCTGCAACGTCATTTACCTGAACAAAACCTGCGGTAGCTCCATCGCAGAGTGAGGACTCGGAAGGTGGATATGTTGGCGGCGGCGACTGGTACTCACGAATAGGAGGATTAATTAAAATTTCAGGATATAAGCGGTATCAACCACAATATATAAATATATAAATAAATAGGCTATATAAATTTACTGTGTAGAAAATTCGGCCATATACGTGTTTCGCAATTTTTTCCCCGTCATCAGTGGCACTAAAATATTAAAATTAAATTAACAAATTAACACATGAATAATGACATCACCCAAGGAAGTACACAATCTGATTGAACATTAAAATTATTTAAATAGAATACATACCCAAGTAATAGATTAAACACATTAAGTAAACATAGTGAACAGGCTTTAATGCGTTTAATCTGTTATTTAGGTAATTACTCTACTTACATAATTTTAATGCTCAATCAGATTATGTATTTGTATGTTGTTATTCATGTGTTAATTTAATTTTAATATTGTAGAGCCAATGATGGGAAAAAATCCCGAAACTCGTGTATGACCGAATTTTCTACACCGTAAATTTATAAAGCCTACTATTGTAGTTGATACCTCTTATATCCTGAAATTTTAATTATGGAGTACCACAAGATATCAGATTCCACTACAGAATTTAGGAGAATTAATGTTTATGATTATCGGAAGACTTAAATTGAAATTGCTCATAAAGTATTCTTTTCTGACAGTACAAACACTTTTATTAAACAGTATATTTGTGGATACTTTATCATGATTATTGTTAGTAAAGCATATTTCTGGGAAGTGTGCGAAGTGCACTGTTGTCAGTTAGTTTTCTCACTGTCAGTCTGTGTCGCATTCACATTTTCAATTTGATGCTTGTTATAACTTTCTGAAAACTGGCTTTATTGAGCAAAAAGAGCAGAAGTACACGTTCATATTAAGATTTCGTCATGTAAATAGCAGTAATACTATGGAATATTACACATTACTAGCTGAACCTCTGCAATTAAGTCCCATAAAAAAAGACCTGAAGAGAAGTTTAAACAGGAAATACTACATATTCACAAAATTTAAAACCCCAAAAATATTGATTTATGTCGTTCTTTTTCAACAAAACTGATAAATTGAGAGAGGTTTACTGATTATGGAACAATTCAATGACAATTGTTTGTGAAACAGCGTTAAATAGGATTTAACTTACTTGTATACGTTTGCAAATACGACCTAAAGTACGTCGTATAGAGATAGTTATGTAATGCCGCGGAAAATCGATTTCGAGATTTAAACGAAAATACACGTTTTGGAAACCCATTATACCGAAAAAGCGTTTTTCTACAACTGCATAAAAAAGACAACTTCTTTGCATTGCGAGCAGTACGTGAACGTCGTCATTTTTTAATCGCCATTAAAAAAAGATCGTTGCCAAGACAACTATCTTGATACCATGAAAAAAGCTTTTTTTGCACGGTTTAACTAATCATGGCCCTATAAAATGCATTTCTATATTGTCCGGAGTGCTAGGCTTCTTTTTCCAATACACGTTTACGAAACTATTTGTATTATATTTTTATGCAGTTGTAGAAAAAATGTTGTTCATATTTCGTGTGTAAAGTTTCCGCCCTTTTCATGGTCTCGATTGAGATTTTTTGCCTCGACCTACGGCCTCGGCCAAAAATCTCAATCTCGCCCATGAAAAAAACGGAAACTTCACATACTTAAAATGAAAATAACTATTTTTAAAAGTCTGTCCATCTGTCCGTCCGTCCCTTTGTAGCTAAAAATTCACAAAATTCCGCATTTTCAGACACGCTAAAAGCCATTTTCTCATAAACGGCTCCAAATTTTTCTTCAAACCTTTAGAATGGATAGTCCTAAATGTACTGTATAAGATGATAGTTATATATCCCTTTTTGGTGCAGTATTTTGTTTTTCCACAAATTACCCTAATTTATTTTTTTGAAATATTTTTTACGTCGTTGAAGTCAATGTGTTCCTGGAAACGAATTAGCCAAGCAAACGCCACATTGGGTGTGCTTATTAAGCAATTTGGTTACAGCGACACGTAATACGTTATACTTTCTTGCTACGGTGCAGAGAGAAAATTATGTAATGCGAAGGTTTATAATCTAAGTTAGAGTGAGATTTTAATGCCATCTCAAGATTTCACTAAAAACAAAATATTATGTTGATTCACAATAGCTTTAGGATATATCAAGAATGAATTATATTGAAAATTTGATTTTCTAATACCTGTAGACGTCAGTTTCAATGCAAGATCTGCCTCAAAAGAATGGCTAAATAGGTTAATAAGTGAAAGAAATTTAAGTTGCACCAACAATGCGGGTACTTTAATCTACACGTTAGGCACTATAAACAATCTTTTTGGTCTTTGATATTGTTCATAGAATTTTGGAGAAACTCAATGAAGCTTCCCATGCCAAGAGAGCAAAACAAGCTCGTATTTACTTTTGTTGGAAAAACAGGAGAATGGTTTTTTGATGTCAAACTTTATAACCGGAAGTTACAAAATAACTGGGAGAGCTTTTCACTTCGTGGAAGAAAGCGGGAACAACGTGGGAGGGACCCTGCAGTAGAAACTCTTTAACTTCTTTTCTTCTTTACTCCGTCTTATCTAAAGCGCTTCTACACGGGTGTCGCCATCTCAGCTTACAGACGATGATCCAAAAAATGAAAAAAAATGAAATTGTAAGTGTATCGCTGTGACGTGTAGAGTTGTGGAAATATCTAGTGCCTTTCAGAATATTTAAAATTTGGCTATGAAGGTTCTTGATCTTTTTAAACACGCGAGTTTTATTTGAAAAAGATTTGAAAGAATTTTCTAAAATACGGACGAAGTGCTTTTAGAAGGTCTGGAGGGTGGGCACGACACAGGGGATGCGATATGACTGGTGCTGCTCGAGAACCATGAGGCGCAGGCACCAATAACCAACCTTAAAGTACTGGTACCAGGGAGAAAGTGGAAATCTCATCACGGCGTGTCAATGCGGAGCACAGACTCGTTTAGTGGGAGAAAATATATTGGAAGAAGAATGTTAGCTTCCTCGCCTCGGGAAGTGCAGAGCGCCCAGGGAGTGGCCAGAGGGTAGGGAGCAGAGGAAGGGGTATGAAGTGAGGCATACAGAGTGCGGGGAACGGAACGAGAGGCACGAAGGCCGTGGCACAATGGGCGAGGCACAGAGGGCGGAGCACGGAGGGTGGGGCACGGAGGGCGGGGCACGGAGGGTGGGGCCGGAAGAGGAACGGGCACGGAGGGTGGGGCACGGAGTGGGGCACGGAGGTGGGGCACGGAGGGTGGGGCACGGAGGGCGGGCACGGAGGCATGGGGCGGAGGACGTAGGGCGGAGCAGGCAGGGGCACGGAGAGGCGGGCACGGAGGGGCGGAGCACGGAGGGCGGGGCACGGAGGGCGGGGCACGGAGGGCGGGGCACGGAGGCGGGCGGGGCACGGAGAGGCATGGCGGGGGGCGGGCACGGAGCGGCAGGAGGGCGGGCACGGAGGGCGCAACGGAGGGCGCGGGC
This sequence comes from Teleogryllus occipitalis, assembly GCA_011170035.1. Lineage (NCBI taxonomy): Eukaryota > Metazoa > Arthropoda > Insecta > Orthoptera > Gryllidae > Teleogryllus > Teleogryllus occipitalis. The sequence goes on along the minus strand of BLKR01003225.1, from coordinate 96,386 downwards.
ACGGGCGGCACGGAGGCTGGGGCACGGAGAGCGGGCACGGAGGGTGGGGCACGGAGGGCGGGGTATGGAGGGCGGGGCACGGAGGGCGGGACACGGAGGGCGGGGTACGAAGGGCGGGGCACGGAGGGTGGGGCACGGAGAGCGGGGCACGGAAGACGGGGCACGGAGAGCGGGGCACGGAGGGTGGAGCACGGAGGGCGGGGAACGGAGGGCGGGGCACGGAGAGCGGGGCACGGAGAGCGGGGCACGGAGGGCGGGGAACAGAGGGCGGGGAACAGAGGGCGGGGCACGGAGGGCGGGGAACGGATGCCGAAGACCGGACTTGGGCAGGGTAGGGAGGGCAGGACACAGAGTGCTTGGAACCGTGTCGGGGCAGGGAGGGCTGGACACGGAGGGCTGAGCCAGGAGGGCGGGTAACAGAGGGCGTGGCACGACGGTTAAGACACGGAGGCCTGGGCATGGGGTGTGGGCTGGAGGGCGGGGCTCAGAGGGTGGTCATGAGACGGCAGGGAACGCAGGGGGAGTCGCCGAGGGAAGGTTTGGGAGCCAGGGCCTGAAGGGGGGTCTCTGAGGGCGGGGACGGATGTGTCTTGAAGGAGATGTATGGACGGCAGGCCGTGGTTAGCTGTGCTCAAGATGCAGGGAGCAGATTCCTGCTCGTAGAGCATGTAGCGGACAGCGAATAGAACAGACAGCACAGTCATTAGATATCTGATGCAAGAAAAATGGCGCTTTTTCAACAGTGTTCTCGAAACAGAGATTATCTACTGTAGTATCGCAAAGATATCTACATTTACTATCTAGAAATTAGAATAAATCTAAAGAAAAAATTTAAGAATAAATTGAAGAAAATAATTAAAGAATTAAATTGCTTTCTACCACTGTAATCAACTAATAATGACATAAACTGACGTAAATTAAATTTTTAATATAAATATCGATGGAAATTTTGCCATCTTCACTTTTGAAGCTGATTTGTGCCTATTTCCATAAAAAACGCAAGCAAACGCATCAAATGTAAAAAAATTAGATGTTTTGGCAATTTTCTTTTAAAACCGAACGTTTTCGAGATGGGGAAAATAACATTGTAAATCAACTCCCTGAAAAACATACATATCATTGAAAAGCTATGCCTCGGGCATTTTTCCGGAAACGGGCCATTTTGACCACCAGGTCATGACACTAAGAGCATGTGCGGGGCGGGGGGAGGGTGCGGGGCGGAGGGTGCGGGGCGGAGGGTGCGGGGCGGAGGGTGCGGGGCGGAGGGTGCGGGGCGGAGGGTGCGGGGGGGGGGGGGGGGGGGGGGGTGCGGGGCGGAGGGTGCGGGAGGCGGGGCGTTGCCGCGGCTCCGTCGTGTTGTCGCCGTCTTTGGGCGCGCGGCGTCATAAATCACTGGCCTTCAGCGCCTCCGTCCCATGCGCGTCGCCGCGCCGCCGTCCCCTCGGGGCGGCCCTGCCAGCGTCGCGACGCCTCCGCCGAGGAAACATCGTAATTCGCGTCGGCGTCGAATCTGACGCTTCAGTGTCCACGGGAAAACAAGACCGCGCGTAACGCTCCTGATTAATGACAGTTTTCGCTGGTCGCATTGAAAGGGATGGGCGTGGCATTTGTTTTGTAATATGTTTTGCATCTTTTAGTGAAAATGGGAAGAGAGATGATTATATATATATATATATATATATATATATATATATATATATATATATATATATATATATATATATATATCTGCTCACATGTTTTTCCGACGAGTGGCAATTGACACGCTTAATAAAATTTATTATTGAACACATCAGTTTGAAAATACATCAAAGTTACGTATTAGGTGGGAAAAAAAATCAATGTTACCATTTTAAATTTACCAATTGCTATTTAAACGAACAAGATAATTTAAACCAATGTGAAATTCCCAGTATATAAATACGAATTCCACTGAGATAATGAAAACAATATTTTCGTTTAAAACTTTACATATCAATGATATTAAATGGATCTCTTCATCTGTTGAATATTTTTTTCAGCAATTGTTTCTATAGTTTGTAATCGTCGTCTCCTTTTCTTTCCTTTAAAACCTTTGCACATCATTTTTACTGATAGTATCCCTAAATAAAGAGAAGGCAGCAAGCATATTAAGTGATAAATGAGAAACAAGATTTTTCTGTACGTTTCATTCCGGAGAAATATTTTCAACTGTAAAGAAACTGCTGTGGTTTATCTCTTAAAATAGGTTTTAAATAATTCCGTGTTATGCATGTAATATAGGGTATCTTCATGAAGTTTCCTTGTTTTAAAACGATATTGTTCGAAAAATGTGTATGAAATACATACATTTAATAGTTATGAATAAATATATTTGTGCAGTATTATTTTACATTGGTTATAAATGCGAATGTGTAAGATGTAAGAATATAGAATGGCAGATATTATAATTCACGGCAAACAACACACACAAAAACCATTTTAAATAAACTATTTTACTGTCAATGAGAATAATTTTTAAACAAACATATCTCTCATCCGTCATAGATCCATGCTTTTTTCTGGCTTTTAATTTTTCCAAAAATCATTATTTCTGAGAATATGCCCAAATAAATAAGGATTCATTTTGATAATCTGTTCGCGGTCCATTACCACTTCACAGAGAGGTGCTAGCGGCCTGACAAGGGTGGTGGAAGGCGAGGTGTTGGGGTGCGGCGGGCGGCCGGGGTAGGACCGGGCAATCAAGAACGTCAGAAGAGAGGAGCGCGGATGGGTCGTACGACGATCCCACGCCAAATAAACGAAGCAGATGGGGTTGAGGAGAACGGATGCGGTGGAGATGCATAATTGGCACGAAACGCGAAGGGGCGGGAAAGATGAACGGCGAGGTGTTCGGGTGGAGAGAGAAAAGTGGGGAGAGAATAAGATGAAGGCGAGGGGTAGGAGCAGGGGTGGGATGCTAACTGAACAGAGAAGCAATAGATGACTGGTGTGGGGTGGGGAAAGGTGGACATATTGGTGGCGCGGGATGAAGCTGATGGGGTAGAGCGAGAACGGTGATAGTAAGGGGTGTTAGCAAGTGCGGGTTGAGAACGGGCCCGCGTATGACAGCGAGGTCAGAGACGGAGCGAGAAACAGGACGGTTGCGATGACAAGGTGGCGAGGGAGCGGCAATATAGGCAAATTGGGAGGGAGGGCGGGGTAGGAGCGAGGGCGGGGCGGGAGCGAGGGCGGGGTGGGAGCGAGGACGGGGTAAGAGCGAGGGTGGAGTGGGAGCGAGGGCGGAGTATAAGCGTGGGCGGCGTAGGAGCTTGGGCGGAGTGGGAGCACGGGCGGAGTGGGAGCGAGGGTGGAGTAGAAGCGTGGGCGGAGTAGAAGCGTGGGCGGAGTAGAAGCGTGCGCGGAGTGGGAACGAGGGCAGAGTGGGAGCGAGGGCGGAGTAGGAGTGTGGGAGGATTGGAGGCAAGGGCGGAGTGGGAGCTAGGCCGGAGTGAGAGCGTGGGCGGAGTAGGAGCATGGGCGGAGTGGGAGCGTGGGCGGAGTGGGAGCATGGGCGGAGTGGGAGCGTGGGCGGAGTGGGAGCGTGGGCGGAGCAGGAGCGTGGTCGGTGTGGAAGTGTGGGCAGAGTGGGAACGAGGGCGGAGTGGGAGCAAGGGCGGTGTGGGAGCAAGGGCGGAGTGGGAGTGAGGGCGGAGTGGGAGTGTGGGAGGATTGGGGGCAAGGGCGGAGTGGGAGCGAGGGCGGAGTGGGAGCATGGGCGGCGCGGGAGCGTGATCGGAACGTGGGCGGAGCGTGAGCGTGTGCGGAGCGGGAGCGTGGGTTAAGCGGGAGCGAAGGCGGAGCTAGAGCTTGGGCGAAGCGGGATCGAGGGCAGAGTGAGAGCGTGGCCGGGATGGGAGTGTGAGCGGGGTTGGAGTGTAGGCGGGATGGGAGCGAAGGTGGATAGAGGATGGGGGATAGAGGATGAGGAGGGAGCGAGAGCGGGGTGGGAGTGAGATTGGGGTGGGAGGGAGGTCGGGTCTGCAGTGAGTAACAGTCGTGGCGTGGGCGGTGCGAGTCTTGACGGGGGGAAGTGGCGGTGTGGTGGTGGTGGGTGGGGAGCAGGAACGGGCGATCGAGGGCGCGTAGAGAAGAGCGCGGATGGTTCGAGCGGCGAGGCGCGCCGAAGCCGCGGATCCCACGCGAAATAAACAAAGCGGGGTGAGTGGTATCAGCGCGGCGCGTGATCCGCGTGATGGGGGGTGAGAGGGGAAGGGAGGAGGCAGGGGGGTGAGGTAATTGGTACGGTGAGTGGGGTGAGAGGGGGGGGCTCGTTGTTTGCTAGCGAGCCGCAAACACGGTCGATGGATCTCGCGAAGGCATACAACTATGCTCTGTATAAGCGATCTTTCCTGAGGTGTGCGATTTGCGGTGGTTCTATCATAATTTTTTTTATTTTCTTCTCATGTTTAGCTCGTTTAAACACATTTTGTTTTTTCTTACTCCATCTCATTCTACTATTTGTTCATCTCTTTTGTTAACTTTTTCTCTTTGCTGTGATTTATTTCAATCTTACACTGTTTGAATACATTTCTGTCAAAATAAAATTCAGGTCCATTCAATGGACACCTCACAAAGCTATTAATTTTTTCCCTTTTATTCACGTACGGTGTAAGTATTCTGTATTTTTTTATTTTGCGGGGGCGTCTAATGTAGTTTAGGGCTTAATTGCGAGGAAGTGTCGATTGGAGATTGAAGACAATTTGAGATTCCTAACATCAAAATTAAATTATTAGTGTTTTAAAGCGAATTTATATAGAGAGAAAATTAAATTCTTTGTTCTCGAGGACATGATCAGTGTATTTTGGATGCTAGAACATTTTTTTCTGGAAATCCAGTATCCTTTCTGTTTGGACTTCAGTAATACCACAAATTACATTTTTTTCTGCAAAAAAGTACAGTCTTGTGATGTTTTGAAAATAGCATTATTACTAGTTATGTGAATAAACGTTACCTTAAATTCAACATAGTTGTCTTTGCACACAAAGGGTTTGTTCAAAATATATTAATGGTAATTATTAGTTATAACAAATCATATCTAGAAACAATGGCTTTGCCAAACAACGCTCTAATTAGAAAATTTTTATGCGTTCGTAACAATATGGGGAAATTTAAAAACGAATATGGTATTCCCATTGTTTGTGAATGATAATTATTTGCGTATTTCAGTACAGTTTGTCACATTCACGATACACGATTCTGTCTTAACAAATTGAATGTAAGTAGTGAAATACAATTTGTTTAATTATACACAATATTTCAGTTTAGAAGTTTAAAAATATTTGCTAATAATCCTATATAAGAAAATCACAGATAGTGTCTTATTACAGATCATACTATTACATTGTACTACAGATCATTAAACTATTGTTGTTAAGGTTCAAGAACAATGAAAAATCTAAAACCAAAGGGATGATCACCGAAACATTCCAGGCGAATAGGTTGGGTCTTATCTGGTATGTAAACAAGAAGTACAAGGAACATCTGTCAATTACGTTGGTACTAACCGACGATGCTCGATAAGGCAATTCATTCTAGTCTTTTATATTGATTCATTTTTTCGTGTTTCCGGGCGCGTCAACTGCTTTGGTCACTAGTCCCGTTAGTGTAGTGCATGTTTTTTCTCGGGAGATGGCGGTGATCTTCCCCGCTGGATGGCGAATCCGGCGCCGACCTACCGTCGGCTAGTGGGGTTTCCCCAACCAGGACTCTCCCATCAGGAGGCACCGCCCCAGCCGGGACAAGCTCTCAAGCTCCCTGACCGGTCTCCCGGAATATGTGGCAGTGTAGTGTGTTGTGCAAGTGTGTGTGTAAGGGGAGAGGATAGAACAAGGAAGAGGAAGGAAAGATCGCGCGCGGTCCGTGGCCCGCTTTGGTAGGGTACTGCTCCGGATTCGCCTGGTGTTGATCGGAGAAACCACGGAAAACTACCGATCAGAGCAGCCGGCCGCTAGAATTCTCCTCCAGACAGCGACTGAATTCGACCAGCGAAAGCTAGTGTCGAAAATCCTGCCGCCATCTGGGACTCGGAACCTAGGACCTCCCGGTCAGAGGCGCTGCAGTGACATCAGTTCATGCACCGAGCTACCGCTCCCGGTCCTAGTCGTGATAGGTCAAACGTTTATAAGACGAGTAACATTATCGGCTTCCCAAGATTTCAGTACGCAAGAAATGTTTACTAACACAACTTACGGTTGAAAAAGCCTCCCGTTAATTGTCTTTTCAGGAGTGTGGAGTGTGGATAGAGAATGATAAACGATAAGCGGGAAGTGAAAATGTTAATTTAAGTCTGAAAATGAGAGATGTGAAGCAGCTAATGAACATAGCAGACGAGCGCCGTATTCAATACTGCCCATGTGATGTCACCTCAGGCCGAGAATGCGTGTTAGGCCCTCCTTTTGTGTAGCGCTCTCATTGTGACGGAAATTGGAAACATGATGGTGGTAAGGGAGGGGGACAGGGGTGAGAGGGGTTAGATGAGGAAAAAGCGGTACAACGCAGGCACGAAGGAGGAGAAACGCAGCAACGGACAATAGCGTGGTGCGGAAATGGGAGTCAGTGAAATGAGTCGATTGATAGATTGAATGTTAGTGATTCGGGGCGCGTCAACTACTATGCTCAGTAGTACCAAAGTGTGTAGTGCGTGTTTTTGCTCGGGTAGGCATGCGGTCTTCCACCGTATGACGAGATCCGGCGCCGATCTACCGTCGGCCATGGTTTTCCCAATCAGGTAACTCCCACCAGCGGACACCGCCCTAGCCAGGACAAGCTCAAAGTCCCGACCGGTCTCCCTGCATGTGTGTGTGAGCAGAGTACGGCATGTGTGTTGCGTGTAGTGAGGATAAGAGAACGAAGACGACGGTAGGGTACTGCTCCGGCATTAGTCACGTGTTCATCGTGGAGAAACTACATAAATCTACCGATCAGAGCACCGGCTGCTAGAATTCTCCTGCAGACCATCAGAGACCCAGCTGTCAAGCTGGCATCGAAAATCCTACCACAGACCGGATTCGAACCCACAACCTCCTGGTAAGAGTGTGGACTGAGTGAATTAATTTGATGCTCCTTGAGTCATCTCTCCCGGTGAAATGAGTCGAGAAAGGGACCCAGACAAAAGAGATGTAAGAGAATAAAGGTGGGAGTGAACGGTGGCGGCCATATGCTGACAAGGTATAGTGGCTAGCGGTGGAACGAGACAGAGTGCGACTAGATGGGTGGAGTCACGCGGGGCGGACACGTACTAAGGTGAGACGGACATGTAACGGAGGGTATGGAAACTACGGCACAGGCCAGGAAGGGAAGATAAGAAAACGTGGAGGAGCGCGTGGAATGGCAGGAACGTAGGTAGGGTTGACCGAAAGGGGGCAACGAACGACATGGTGTGGCGAGCGCACGATGGTTGGAGTGAAGAGGGAAGCAGTGCGGTGGAGAATAAAGGTAAACCGCGTGGCGTAGCAGCAAAGACGGCGTGGGGAGAAAGGGCAGATTAGCTGCAAACAATACGGGTGTCTTAATGACTGATGTGCGACGCGTAGCAAGGAAGGCTGATGGGTTATTGCAGGAGAGGAACACAGGGAAAGGGTGAACAGAGGGGCATGGTGATGGCGGAAAAGGCGGCAGGAGCGAGAGCAGAGGAGGGCAAAGAACCGAACGAAAGCAGGGCGAGATGGGAGCGAGGGCGGACGATGAGGGCGGACGGAGCGAGGGCGGACGGAGCGAGGGCGGGACGGGAGCGAGGGCGGACGGGAGCGAGGGCGGACGGAGCGAGGGGCGGACGGAGCAAGGGTGGACGGAGCCGAGGGCGGACGGAGCCGAGGGCGGACGGAGCGAGGGTGGGGACGGAGCGAGGGGCGACGGAGCGAGGGCGGACGGGAGCGAGGGCGGACGGGGAGCGAGGGCGGACGGGAGCGAGGGCGGACGGAGCGAGGGCGGACGGAGCGAGGGCGGGACGGGAGAGCGAGGGCGGACGGAGCGAGGGCGGACGGAGCGAGGGCGGGACGGGAGCGAGGGCGGACGGGAGCAAGGGCGGACGGAGCGAGGGCGGGACGGAGCGAGGGCGGGACGGGAGCGAGGGCGGGACGGAGCGAGGGTGGACGGAGCGAGGGAAGTGGACGGAGCCGAGGGCGGACGGGGAGGGCGGGACGAGCGGAGGGCGGGACGTGAGCGAAGGCGGGACGGAGCGAGGGCGGACGGAGCGAGGGCGGACGGAGCTGGGCTATGGACGGGAGCGAGGGCGGGACGGAGCGAGGGCGGAGGGACGGGAGCGAGGGCGGACGGAGCGAGGGCGGGACGGGATGAGGGCGGGTCGGGGAGCGTGGGGGCGACTGGAGCGAGGGCGGGACGGAGCGAGGGCGGGACGGAGCTGAGGGCGGGACGTGAGCGAGGGCGGACGTGAGCGAAGGCGGGACGGGAGCGAGTGGCGGACGGAGCCGAGGGCGGACGGGAGCCGAAGGCGGACGGAGCGAGGGCGGACGGAGCGAGGGCGGACGGAGCGAGGGCGGACGAGCGAGGGCGGACGGAGCGAGGGCGGACGGAGCGAGGGCGGGTCGGGGAGCGTGGGCGGACGGAGCGAGGGCGGGACGGAGCCGAGGGGCGGGACGGGAGCGAGGGCGGGACGTGAGCGAGGGCGGGACGTGAGCCGAAGGCGGGACGGAGCGAGGGCGGACGGGAGCGCAGGGCGGGACGGAGCCGAAGGCGGGGTCGAGCCGAGGGCGGGACGGAGCGAGGGCGGATGGGAGCGAGGGCGGACGGAGCGATGGCGGACGGGAGCCGAGGGCGGACGGGAGCCGAGAGCGATCGGGAGCGAGGGCGGACGGAGCCGAGGGCGGACAGGAGCGGAGGGCGGACGGGGAGCGAGGGCGGACGGGAGCGAGGGGCGGGACGGGGAGCGAGGGGCGGACGGAGCGAGGGTGGACGGAGCGAGGGCGGACGGAGCGAGGGCGGGACGGGAGCGAGGGCGGGACGAGAGCGAGGGGCGGACGGAAGCGAGGGCGGACGGGAGCGAGGGCGGACGGAAGCGCGAGGGCGGATCGGGAGCGAGGGCGGGACGGAGTGAGAACGCGTTGATTTGAGGCGGGGTGAGAGCTGCAAGTAGGGCAGGTCGCAATCGCGGGTGTGGCGCGATATGAGGGGCGTGCCGGAGTGCGGAGGGATGGGAACCCGCGCCAACGCCCGCCGCTCGCCGTATCGCAGCGTTTGTCAACCGTTTTATCAGCCAGGCGCGTTCAGCCGAGGCGGGCCGAAGGAAACACATCTGTATGGCTCCTCCGTGGCGGAAATGAGGCCGGAAAGACGTTTCATCTTCCCGCACGCATGCGGGGAAAATGCCGGGAAGGATGCGCGTTGTCGCTTTGTGGTGCTTGTTCCCGCAGAAAGAAGTACCGCCACAATGAACGCCAAGCGTCAAAAAGATAAATTAATCGTTGCTGATAAACGCAGCGTACTATTCTTGATGCATGTTTTATCCACTTAATTTTTAGTAGCCTGCAAATTTCTTTAGTAGTCTGTAGGGTTGAATAATCATGGAGTTTGTGCTATTAAAAGAAGGGTTTTGATACCAAACGAAACATATTTTGAATGTACTAGTTCAAAATAGGAATTTTCGATTAAATTCGATTAATAACGACAAAAACACACGTTATGCTACTAAAAATCACAAAATAATATGGTATTAATTCCATTAGTAAACTCTATTTATTTGATATTTTGTATATTACACGAAACAATTTGCAATAACCCGAAACAGCTCTTCTTAAAAAAGCATTTATGTTTTAGCTTTCAGAGTTTGTTAAGGAAATGATGGATCCGTATCTGTCAGATAGGGAATACCGGTAAACACACGAAGTGTTCAGCTTACGCTTAATCATGAAATGTTGGGTTGACAAACGCAATTTAGAATGAAATAATTCAACAATAATTATTGTAGTTTCTGAGTATGGACATTCCGCTCTTGGAGAGAATGCTTCCCTTTGAGGTCCTTTAATTTTTTAGAACGTGATACGAATTGTATGAGGCAGTGAAGAAAGGGGATGTGTAAAAGAAATTATTCGAAAGTGTAAGCTTGGCGGTCGGGGTCAGTGTGTACTTGGCTGTTCGGGAGGCTGTCATCAATGTTAGCAGTCTGTGCCTAAGATGCGACGTCTTCCGAACAGCCAAGTAAATAAGAACTACGTGATATTTCTCATAAGTAATTTACATTTTAAATGTAGTTCGGGTCATTTTGAACTACTGTATTAGAAAAAGTTAGCTTTAATAAATTAATTTGTTTAATTCTCATGTGGAGTGGTTTGGTTTTAATTATCATTTTTATGCTCAGGAAAACTGGCCATAATGCAAAAGATCCGAGTTCGATTCCCGAACCGAGTGGTAATCCAATAAAAGTATATATTAAAACACATTTTGTACAGTGATGATGTTACATCTTGGAAACATTTACTTGAAGAACATATTTCCGATGTCATTTCTTCTCCAATAAGGAGACAGGTTAGCGATAATTGAAGTTAGTTTTATGCGACAATTTTGTAGACAAAAAACCATCATTTTACAATATCATTTTTTCGTCCTATGTCACTATCACAGCCTATGAATTTTTTGTTGAGAAAGACCGTAACTTCTGCATTTTCTTTCCTTTTCTCCAACGAAGTTTCCGGGTGAGGGAGAAATAAATAACAGTTCACTTGAATGAACGAGGAAAAATGTTAGCCATCTATACTCGGACGAAGATTCGTGCGTGCGTGCTCTACCGGCAGGATCGCGACTGAGAGTGATTTACGGTCGACTGAAACCCGAAACAGGCGGCCTCGTTCTAGCGACTGAATGGAACCAATCAGAGAAACGCGAACGGGAACGGTTCGAGTGAATCACGATTCCACGCGCGGTGCATGCTAAAGGGCAAGAAAAGGGGGCGGGGCTGGAAGAGACGGGCCCCAGCACGGAGTTTTATCGAGTCGCAAATGCGCGACCTATTGGATGAACTACTGGGTTGGAAGACTAGCTTATATTACCGTCATTTCGTTGCTGATTTATAATGACGCATTCGGGTCTTTCGGTTCATGACATGTCGGTGAGGAATATATATGATGAAAAATACTAAATGGAGCTCAGGCTACCTCAGGAAAATATTGAACGAGACATTTTTCTTCCCCCTTGCTGTTTTTCTACGAGCGACAACGCGTTGTCGGTCGCAGCATGGGGAAATGCATTGGAAAACGTCCGGAAAGGAATGGCATCAATAATGAACGCCTTTGAAACTTCAGATGCAACCGTTTGTTCTTAATACTTATGTGTGTGGCGGGCGGCATATTCACTTTCTGCCAGGCGCCTCGCCTTTTTCTAAACTGCAAGATACTAAACTACAAACTACAAAATCGCCGCAAGCCCCGAAGTGCCTACAATATTATGTTCACGCCAGTGCTCGCAATTAATATCTCATGTGTAGTACAAGCAGTTTCGGTCGATTGCAAATCGTATGAAGCTCTAATAACTAAATTTCCGTATGTATTTGGTTCAATGTTTACATGTCTTCCACTGTAATTGAAACGTGATTATCCACTCTCGCAAAACGAACACATACATGCCAGAGTACTTAATGTGAGAAAGATGAAATTGAGACTGTACACTAGTAATAATATTACGGAGTTTGATTATAATTTATAAATTAAACACAGTCCTCAAAAATAGTACTAGCATGTTCTAAACATTCATGTATTTTATAATTTTGACTAAAATATTTTGAAACCCTTTCGTTTTTATTTCATCTTTTTCAACGCTGTGAAAGTTTTATTTTCATATAGATGGTACTTTCATACTTTTATCATCGATTTATTATTCATTTTTCCATTATGAGCGGGAAATTGGGGCCAGAAAACAAATTATACTTACGTGACCAACAATATAGTAATTAATGCAACGAGTGTACAAAGAGAGACATAATTGCATGAATAGTATGTTTAAGAAAACAAGCGACTCTAGGAGCGAATCATCATATATACCATGAGTGTAATTAAACCCCTTTATACACATGTTACATGCAATATTTTTTCGTTTCCATTTTTCGGAATAATTAAAATTTTAAGAAATTTAAGCACATTTTTCCACCCGAGGTATGCATTTCATGTCGTAGTATTGCATCCAAAAATATCTATTTTAGTGGACCTTACATTGTTTGTTTCCACGAAATATTTGCAAATGGAAGGTAATGAGTATATTGCGGATAAAATATTAGGAGCTAACCAAGTCATGAAAACATTACTTCCCACGAAACGTAAGATACAGGTATGAGGGGAAATACGCATAGAAATATTGGAAAAAACTAGTCACTTCTGACATGTTTTGCTATACTTTACTTTTACAGCTGGTAAACGCAACTGACGACGTTTTTACTTTCGTAATACTAAAACCAAATGTTTACATGTAAAACATTTTATTTATTCACGTTAAATACTTTATGTTATTCCATAAGTCAGCTAACTTAACGTTTACTTCTCCTATTTAGTTTTATTCATTCGTTGTTTATATGTAGTTGGTGGAGTCACGTAACATGTGAAGCTCATTATTGTTCATTTTTCATGGCCGACTGCAAACACCTTGGCTATGTCTAGTTTCTTAATTAAACGCTTTGACTCCTTTTGTGAATTTTGATTGGTAGGTGTGAATTTTTAATTGCGCGGTGGAATTTTAATTGCACGCGTGCTATTAACAGAGATAATCAACGATATTTCGTAGAATTAATGAGCATTTTTATTTAACTAAACGAAAAAAATAATTTACGAACTATACGAGTATATATATTTCATCGAACAAACTTTCACAACATTCCACCTCACCTCAGCTTACCTCACCTCACTTAACTCAATTCACCTGACTGCTCCTCCCCTCTCTTCACTAGCCCTCCTCCCCTCCCCCCCATCTCCCCCGACGCCTATCCTCGCCCGGACATCACAATCCTATGTTAGTTACAAGATGTTAAATTAAAAATTTCCACAAGTTAATCAGAAATATTGTAAAGAATGCTGGTCGATATTTTCAACAAATTGACGAGCTTATTTACAAAATAATATATTTGCAAGGAACAGTATTGCAGAAAGGAAAACTATCCAAATTCACCCGTATAGATCGATAAAGTTTTCAAACACCATTCAACATAGAAGAAACGCCATTTTTGAACACAATGCCTGCCAAGACAATTTAGAAGTATCTTAAGAATGTATTGATGTTTACAATTAGAAAAGTAAAGGGAAATGTGTCACTTTCGAATTAAATTAAATTTATTATTTATAATGTGGTTCAATCAATGCGGAATAGTTGATCGTGTGTCGCGCGTTCATAATTGGTTCCATTCCTTTTGAAATTTTTTAAAAATATAGTGCCATATAGTGAATATTTATTAATGAAAATAAACTATAGCAAATTCAGAAACTAAGAATCACCGTTATAATATTGTACAAGTGAGGATTCTGTGAATACTGAATTTCGAATCGTCAATTAAGCGACCCTCTCTTACTCCGACCAACAAACATCAGAATGCCGGAGTAGTACCTTAACAAACGGGACACATACCACGTGCATTCTTTTCTTTTTCTTTCTTGTCGTATCCTCACCCTTTACACAGACTTACACTAACATGCTCTACACTACCACACATACCGAGAGATCGGTCGGGAGCTTGTTGCATTCTAGTCACATCACGGCTTGAGTACGCCCCTTGATTAGCATTTAAATAACTCACTGAGTATTTAAACCCAGTGTGTGTGGCTTCCAGCACAGTACATGTGTGTACATTCTTTGATAGTAAAATTGGCACTAGTCACGCCATCATTCTGCACCGGTGTATTGCAAGGGATCCCAGACTAAAGAGAGGTAAAATTAAATATTTTATCTTCATGGGATTCCCTGTTCTCCCGGTCTTACACGTCACGGATTCGCCAGGAAAATAGTTTCCGACACTAATACTTGGCACAATAATATAAAACTCAGCGTAAAACATAGAAGTGTAGCAACGTGAATGAATGGATGAACGCGATATATAGGGCTCGTGTACGCTCTCGGAACAGCAGATGAGGCAACACCAGGGCTCATTGGTTGGCTGTGCATACAATTGCTTGTTGTTCGGCGTCTATTGGAGCAACGCACGGCTGGGTTTCGTAACTGAACAGGGAGTGAGAGGGGGGTTGGAAATTAGCCCATGTAATATATAATAGCCCCCGTTGAATCTAAATGCTTTGTAGATTGTATACAAGGCAACGTACAGCAGGCGATCTCAGATTCAGCCCCACGTTTTATTTTAGCCGCTACGTTATGTCATAAAACGTTTCATAATAAGAAAACCAAATATAAATAGTGTGAATAGAATGGGTTCCGACAGGCATGATTCTCGTTTTATTGTAAAAATATCGCTGGCACAACAAATATCCACAGCCTAACTCTTTGAAACTGTATACCAGTTTCTTTTATACTTTCCTCAACGCATTGTCTACTATGTTTTTGTTTTCTCATTCGAAGCATTATAGTCAATTAAGGATTCGGTCATTATAGAAACTATATTATATTATATTATATTATATTATAGTATTGCCACATCCTCTTCCCTGCCGCTACCAATCGTCGCGTAAGATATATTTTTATACATTTTATATATTTTAGGTTCTCTAATAGTACAATTACAATGCAACTTTAAGAATATCATAAAAGAGTAAAACATAGTCATGTAAAAAAATTTTATTGAAACATTTCTACCCATATTTTAGCAAATGACCTTCAACCAAACGAACTCATAACTGAAAGCGCCTCTTCTGTGGAACAAATGCTTTGCAGGAGACCATTGTAGGTACTTGTGTTCACTGCCTTTGATTTCTACTAACGAGAAACGTGTGCTTGGCAATCTCGCAAAAACTAATTGTTAAGATTAACATATGTTACTGGAAGAGGAATAGAAATAAAAAAATATTGACGGGGCACAGTCCCACATTAATCGGCATGTTATTGATGATATTGATGTGCTGGTCAAAAGTAAAAATACTTCAGACAACTTTCGTATTTAAGATTATTAGTTTCTGGTGTACGTACATAATACGGAGAAATATATGTAGTAAAGGGATTCTCATAGGATGCTAATACGTAGAATCTCGTGTAAGGAGTAATACACGTGGTATAGAGAAAGTTATGAAATACTGCGGAAAATTGATTTCGAGTTGTTAATGCAAATACACGTCCTGGGGACCCCTGATATATAAAAAGACGTGGTTTTTCAAACCTGACAGACCGTCTGTAAGTGTGTGAATGTTAGGTTCTAAAGTACGAGTATTAGTAAAATTTTGACAAAAAGGAATTGTTCGGTTTGCATTGGTGCAAAGCCCTGGGATTTTGAAAAATATTCTTTAAAGTTTGAGGGTATTTTACTACAAGCTCCTGGGAAATTTTAAAAATATTATCAAAAATGCATCCAACTTAATTTATTTAAAATTCTTTGAAGACTAAAATGAAATATACTTATTAAGATGGCATAAGTCTGATTTTTACTCTTAACTCTAAATTTTCGAAAATTGTAAGACTTTTGTAACTTTTTCGCAGTCATCCTTTACTACAAAATTGAATATAGAGATTTTATCTTCAAATAATATTTATTTTAAAAAAGTCTTTAATTAACTAAACGTTTATTTTGTTGAAAACTTTAGGAGTTTTTGTACAAATTCGAACGAAATATGGGCAATATTTAAAAAATACGTCTGGAAGTATTACCAAATTACTTTATGCAAAGCATCAATGCGGCTCTTTGTAAAACCGTGTTAAGTGATGAATATTTTAAACGAAGTTGCGTCTAATATTCACTGATATAGCTTCACATTTTAATCCAACACTGCACATCACTAGCAGAAATATCATTGTAATCTTCGTTGAATATTTAGATCGCTGTAAGGATAATGCAAGCAATTACAATCCGTTACTTGTCTAATGAGCCAGCTCCAGCAGAATTGGGATTAGCGGGATGGCTTTGTACACATAAGTTCTTGAATTAATACGCACTGCAGGTGGTGGATTTTCAAAGGCTGGAAAATCCTCAGTGCGCCATTTTACGCTTGTCGCATGTCAGAGAACTCAGTCATACGACGGTCAAAATGAAACCCACCGACAATTTGCGCTTGGATCACGTTCTATTTCCGTTCAGACAGGAGCGTCATAACCAAATAGATGCACGCTCACGACTGAAAGAAGTGATTTGACTGTTCTAGTCGAGAGATAGTAAATTAGTCAAAAATGAATTGATAATGTTTAGAGCTGACGCGTGGCTAAACCAGATAATTCTTAAGAATTAGGTTGCCCTTCCGAAAACACACATTTTTAACCTAGTCATTTGACAACGACCACGACAAGAAAGGCAATAAGTCTACAATGTGGGAACACGTATTCATGATTTGCGCTCGTTCATTAAATATCGTCCATACGTTAAATTGCTTTCAGATCGAAATATTCTTATCAGAATTTCCATTTTTGGTCAGTGGATGCAGGGGCGGATCCAGCCGATCATTTTTTGGGGTGGGGGGCCATCACAAATTTTTGTTAAATAATACACAGATTTGTTATTATATTGTTTATCATTTATATAATGTAGGTATACTATAAAATACTCTTGTTTAAATAATTACATAATACTATTCAGGGCGATCCTGAGGTTCACTCAACCTCCTTTCAATATGAGTACCAATATTTAAAGTCTTTGTTAATAGTAACTATTGGGAAAAATAAGCACATGAAGCACGGCGCTCGCCATCTTCTCCCATTTTCAGAAATCACGTTCTGACACGTTAATTCTTCTCTGACACGTTAATCTACAGATGGCCCTGAAAGTAGGGAAAAGGAATGGCGAAATGGCAAATAGACAGGAGTCCTAACTTCCTGTAACCCTAAGCAGGTATTGCCGTGTAGCCCTAACTGTAACCCTAAGCAGTACTAAGTACAAAGGGTAAAAAATTACATAATTCGAACATATATATATATATATATATATATATATATATATATATATATATATATATATATATATATATATATATATATATAAAATATTTAGTTTTCCAAATAAATTAAATTAAACATGGCCCCCATGCAACCCCCATGGATCCGCCAGTGAGTGGGTGTATCTTCACCCTAGGCCCCACCCGCAGCAGCCGTATCTCTGCGAGGCAGGGACCACTTGTCCTCTTTAAGAGCGGGCGAGGGTGTCGCCTTCAATCTTCATTGCAATTAAATCTTTGCGGGCTATTTATGGAGTGTTGCGGCCGGCGCCGCCAGCGCCACCACGGCCGCCGGACTCATTAACCCCTGATTGTGCCTCGCTGCGGGGCTAGCACTTGACAGCCGCCCCGCCCCGTCATTTGTCCGTCACATTTCGACCTCTGCGTCACGGGCATCGAAGCAATAACACACGTGTGGTGCATTCCAGGAGAAACAAAAAACAGACAAACAACGCACGCCCTTGGAATAAAGTAGGGTTATGCTGCTACGCCAGATGACGTATTAGGTCAATATTAACATTCTATACGTACCAGAATTCTGGATTGCGCATGACACGTTTCCGTGCTATTTAATTGCATATTGATTGCAGGATGTGTTTTATGTTCATAACGTCCAATGACTTAATCATCATATATTTTTGTTCGTGTCTCTTATTTTGGCAACTTTCGCGTAGTTACGCCAAATGTTACAGCCTTATCTTACGATACATCCTGGAAAAGCAATGGCTATTAGTTCTGTTAGTGTAGTGAATGTTTTTTTCGTGAGTTAGCAGCGATGTTCCTCCTCTTCTGGCTGATGAGATTAGGCGTCGATCTACAGATCGGCTTGCGGGGAATTTCTCTTTCCAGCTCTCTCCCCCTGGGGCACAGATTCAGCCTGGACAAGCTCTAAATTTATAATTGGTTTACCCAGATGGGTTCTGCTTGTAAGCGTAAGTGTTAAGGGAAGGCAATATCACAAGGAAGAGGAAGAGAAGATCGCGCGCGGTTCTCGTTTGGCTCGTTTGTTAGATTACTGCTTCAGAATTCATCTGGTGTTGGTTGGAGAAACCACGGTCAAACTACCTATCAGAGTAGCCAGACTCTAGCGTTCTCCCCCAGTGGCTGAGTTCGAACTAGCTACAAGTATTTAGCTAGTGTTGAAAATACTTCGTCACGCGATTATTGTTGTGACAGCTTTCGCCTCATTATGATTTCTAAATGATTAGAACAAAACTTAATAGCTACAAGTCATGGAGTTTGTATTCATTATTTTCAATATAAGCCAATACATGCCCAAAAATATCACTGATGTAATTACAAAGGCGGCGTCTACTAGATGACGCGTATTAAAAATGGCGTATACCGGATATAGGCACAATGTTACGTGTATTTCACTAGCTAGTCACACAATGAAGATACGCAGAGTTGCAGAATCGGGGAGTGAGGGGAAGGGGTGAGGCAAACTTTCGGCACTAATTGCGTTGTCTGACAGACGGTGTCTTTGCAATCTAGGGTTAAAACTTAAAATATGTTAGGTAGATTAATAATTTCATACTCTAACCCACATCTCACCGTCTTGATTATCTTATAACGAACAAAATAAAGTTCTATTGTAAATTTTTCAGTATATTTTATTGTAAAGTAACTATTTTCAACTTTATTAAATCTCAGTAAGTTGTGAAAATGGTTATAGTACATTTTGTGTTGCACTACCTTTTTTTCAAAAAATATTTTTACCAGTCAGGAAATCATTTCCACTTTTTTCATTTTAACATGCACAAATAAGACATAATACAACTAGAAAAACAAGAACGGTTCAAATTTACTGATAATCGGGAGTTGATTCAATGACAAAATTAGTCGAAGAGAATTGATCTAATTATCAAATTAATGCTTCGAAGTATTGCGATGCATTCCGCGCTGATTTCAGTAATTACGAAGAGATTGTTAGTATTTACGTGTCTCATCACGTAACCCCATTTGTGCTTATCCTGCAGATTCCACAGTGAGTGTCCTTTCTCTAATCCGTAATTGGCGGCGACGCAGCGCGTTGTGGGAATTCGCAAACAATTCGTGAAACAAAGTTCACGTCGCTTCGTATTCAGAGCCGGGCGCTTAGGGCTGGACAGTTGCAAATGACGTCGACACAAAGGCACTGCCGCAGATTGTTTCAAATCCGCTCTATGTATACACTTGCATTGAAATCATATTTCAGCTTAAAGGTTTTTTTTGCATAGAAGAGTTTCCATTTTGTGCATCGCTAGTAGAGAAAAAAATTAATTAAAATTATAATAAGAATTGGAGATATCTCTGAAGAAATTCTATATGAAGACGAAATATTCGCTTACAATCTGAGAAATTGAATTGATAAACTATTGTGTTTCAGAATCCAATTCTCTGTAGCGTTCGTACCATTAATCTGATTGAAATATTTTATCCATTTTAAAACTGTTATGAAATTCTAAGCATTTTATGTGGTAGAGAGTGTAATAGTGTCTCCACGTCTCATATCAAGATATTCCTAGAAAGATTTCATAGTGAACAATTTTTTCTATATTAATTTTTAACATTAAATTTATTTCAGATAGTTTTATGGACAAGGATTTCTACACAATATGAGATGGAACTTTTTTTACTTGCACGTTGGGCACGCTTCTCATCGGATTTGATCTCCAGCAATATCACATAAAATTCGTCGAATTATTCATTGAAAATTCAAGTGTTTCCTTTCATAAAGGTCTACCAATAAATGCAACAGGTTTTTTTGTGAAAAATATTAAACAAAAATACAATCATTTATTTAGATTTTTTAATAATAATAATAATAATATGAATAATATTAATAGTACGAATAATATTAATAGTACGAATAATGTGAATAATGTGAATAATGTGAATAATGTGAATAATGTGAATAATGTGAATAATGTGAATAATGTGAATAATGTGAATAATGTGAATAATGTGAATAATGTGAATAATGTGAATAATGTGAATAATGCGAAAAATGCGAAAAATGCGAAAAATGCGAATAATGCGAATAATGCGAATAATGCGAATAATGCGAATAATGCGAATAATGCGAATAATGCGAATAATGCGAATAATGCGAACAATGCGAACAATGCGAACAATGCGAACAATGCGAACAATGCGAACAATGCGAACAATGCGAACAATGCGAACAATGCGAACAATGCGAACAATGCGAACAATGCGAACAATGCGAACAATGCGAACAATGCGAACAATGCGAACAATGTGAATAATGCGAACAATGCGAACAATGCGAACAATGCGAATAATGCGAAACAATGCGAACAATGCGAACAATGGCGAACAATGCGTGAACAATGCGAACAATGCGAACAATGCGAACAATGCGAACAATGCGAACAATGCGAACAATGCGAACAATGCGAACAATGCGAATGCGAACAATGCGAACAATGCGAACAATGCGAACAATGCGAACAATGCGAACAATGCGAACAATGCGAACAATGCGAACAATGCGAACAATGCGAACAATGCGAACAATGCGAACAATGCGAACAATGCGAACAATGCGAACAATGCGAACAATGCGAACAATGCGAACATTGTGAACATTGTGAACATTGTGAACATTGTGAATATTGTGAATATTGTGAATATTGTGAATATTGTGAATATTGTGAATATTGTGAATATTGTGAATATTGTGAATATTGTGATTATGAATATTATGAATATTATGAATATTATGAATATTATGAATATTATGAATATTATGAATATTATGAATATTATGAATATTATGAATATTATGAATATTATGAATATTATGAATATTATGAATATTATGATTAATATGAATAATATGAACAATATGAATAATATGAATAATATGAATAATATACATAATATGAATAATATAAATAATTACGTTTATTAGAAACCACAGAACTTCAAAATGGGAATGTAGTATTGAAATATGAATTTGTTGCTGATTTTTCAAGTCGCGTTACAAGGTTCGCTAGTGAGCAGTTTTTGACCATTTATAGAGTGAGAAAGTTTCAATGTATCCTGCATTGTGTCCATTATATTTGGAGGTGATTAGAGATTTGCGAGAGCACGAAAATCCTTTGTGCTCAGGTAAATGCGATCGCGAGCAGGGCCGGGGCAGGGGTCGTGATTGGGAAGGGATGGAGTCAAATCACTGCGCGTGAGAACATATCCAGTAAATAAATTAAAAAGAAAATGTCAATATATTTACGACAAAAATTACAAACTTGAAGTTTATTTGAGTTTTTTTATATTATTTAATTACTATGTTGCAATGACTCAACGCTCAGAAAAGCATTGCGCTAAATAAAGAAAGAAGGCGCTGTGCTAAATAAGGGAACTATTTATCTTGCATTACATACGCTCCAAAGTTCAAACGAGCTGATGAATGCTATATAGAGCTTCTTACTGTCCAGAGGCTCCCTTAGACCACCAACATTCAGTATTTGCGATAATAATAAGGCACACAATTTCGGTGTTACGAAGTACAATACTAAGAGAATTCAACAAAAATGTTGCATTTTGACGTTCACGTTTGCAGTTTACGTTCACAACATATAAGGTCTATGTGTCTGTTCAAAAAATGCGGAATCCTTTGTAACAACGGATCTTTGTATGCATCTGACACGTGGTTAGGCGGAAGAGCGGGCCTGATGGCCCGAGCCTCGCCATATCAATAAAGGCATTAACAATGGAAAGTTATGAAAGACAACGGAAAACCTAAATTCCGAGGAGGCCAGCACAGATATTGTGGTAATCCATAACGATTAAGGATACAAGCGGTATCAACTGCCCAGATACAAGATGGCGCCCAGTTAAGACACAGTTGTGATTAAGTTGTGATTAATCCGTGACACTTGAAGACACAGAAGATGGTAAAAGTTCTCGAAACGTGTGTGACTATACATTTCTAATATTAAATACATTTTAAATAAATGTGGGCGAACATGTGGGTGAACATGCGAAGGGACGTGGAGTTCAAGTTATGATTCTTTAAAGTGAAGTGCTTTTTTAAAAATCTTATTAAGCCAATATCTACGTAGCTTGTTTTGATTTTTAGTATCGCCAACATATAATCATTGTATATCATGATAGAGTTGAAATAATTATTATAATACTAATATTAGTAATAATTAGATGAGTCTTATTTTTACTATTATTATTGTAATCATTGTTAATTAACTGCCATCGGATCATACCCAATTGCAGATAAAATGAATGAATGTAAACTGAGAACCTTTTGAACAAGCTGTTAAAGTTTTAATTTTTTTAGCTCTTCTGGGTATGCTAACCCTATCTATTGATTGATTCATTATTCGGTGCGACATGTCAAGTTTTAAGTCAATAATTAACGGAATTTATGGTCATTAGTCCCGTAAGTGTAGTGCATTATTTTATCTATGATAGTATGATGGTGGAGTGGAGATTGTGCTGGCGTTTCTCTGCTCCCTCTGGATACTGAGATTCGATGCAGACCTACACATTGTCTCACGAGGTTTCCCTATCCAGGTATTTCATCATACCGGGCACGGCCCTAGCCTAGACAAGCTCGAAATACATACTAAATGTTGATCCGCTCGTCTCCTAATCAACTGTCTTAGTGTAGTGCATGTAAGTGTAAGTTTGTAGGCGAGAGTGTGAGGATAGGCAAAGGAAGAGGAAGGAAAGATCGCGCGCGATTCGTGACCCATTTGTTATGGTAGTGCTCCGGATTTTGCTTGGTGTTGATTGCAGAAACCACGGAAAACTACCGATCAGAGCAGCCGGGTGGGTAATTCTCCTCCAACAGGGGTTGAATTCGGCCTACCTATCTAGCTAGTGTCAAAATTCCCGCCATCGACGGGACTCAAACCGTAGAAACTCCGATTTAGGGGCATTAAAGTGCCAACAGTTGATGCCCTGAGCTACCTCCGCCGGTCTGGATCATCTCGCCCATAAATGTTTGATCAAAAATGAGCAGAAACTGGAATTTTATTAACATTTAATTTGAAAGTGTCGATAAGTCTTTATTACTTGCTTATAATACTTTAACATAACTATTAGAGGCGGGTCTTTTTAAAGTTGGGATCCAGAATGAAGCTAGTTTCAATTTTAAGACAATGATTTGCAAAGTGCAGAATCTTCACACGGGAACAATTGGTATATTCTAATACATATATACACATTCATACACGTTCAAATTTGTAAAAAATTGCGGAACGAACTGTAAATTAAAAGCACGTTCATAATGTTATAATTGTAGAGTTACAATGCGCTAGATATGAATGCGATCGACGGTTGCATTGGCAACACAAAAGATTACCGATCATGCTTCCTTTCTGGGAGATGGTCGTGTCTAAAGATGACAAAAACCTTTCAAAATACAGTAATATTGCACTGACATTCCAATAAATTTCAAGACCAAATGTGGCAAATAGAACAAATTAGATAACATTTTACCAGATTAATGATCCGTCGGTTTTTCCAAGTAGTGAATGCATAAATGAACAAAAAAGAAAACAGAACTATTAATCTAATTCATTAAACAATATAATATAGCCGATTGGAAGTCTACTATCAAAAGGTTTTGATTAAAGATGGGTGCGGGTCACAAGAGAAAGAAACACACACATTAATGCATTTTAATTGTCGCATGTGAAGGGACCGGACACTAGGTTGTTACGAAAGTTTGTAGTATCGGGTAATGAAAAACAAAAAAAATCAATTTTTATCAATTAGGTCACGTTGTTGACACAAAATTGAAGAAAAATAATCAATAATACATTACAATATGTGTACTGCATTAATTATGAATATACAATATTGTCAACAATACAAAACTATATTAATCGTAATTACTGGCTGAGAAGGGACAGTGACAATAAAAGTTACCGCTGCAGCATCTATGACCGAGAGGTTCTAGCGTTTAAGCTCCAACGATAGTGCAGTTTAGGCGCTTTGCCAGATACCTTAGACTCAACTACTGAATGGAGGGGAATTTCAGTGATAGTCTGCTCGTATTTTAGGTACTTAGTTTTTTAAACCACTCTGCATTTTAGACACTTAGACAAATAGCTTGGTCGAACTCCATTACAGTATAGAGAAGAATTTCAGTGATAGGTTGATCTGATAGGTAGTTTACCGTGATACTTCCGATCAATAACAGGCGAATGTCAGGGAAACACCTTAACGAATGTGTCTCGGAGCGCTCGCGATCTTTCCTTCGCCCCTTCCTCTTTCCTTAAACAAACCTCTCTTACACTTGCGTACACAACCACACAGTTCATATCGCAATCTTAGATCTCGTTGCGACTGAAGCATTACCCCTCGGGGGTGATATTAGGATGGGGAATCCATTGAAGGCGTCGTGTAGGTCGGCGCGGGTCTCTTACTCTACCGTGTGAGAAACTATACTCACTCACATGCCATACACTCACGAGATTCATGTTCTTGGGCTTGGAAACGCAGAAAATTCACCAACTCACTATACCGTTCTAGTTCCCCCGACACTACTTTAATTTCTCTACTCGATGTTTATACCATTGGGATGTCTGTATGACCACAGTTTGTACAATCAAGAATTATAATTATAAAAATTATAATAATATTCTGTATCTCAATCTGATACCAACTGAATATTTATTGAATCTAGCAAATCACAATTTGTCGAAAACAATTTTGGGGATCAATACACCGATTTTTGAAATATGTATACCGGCATTTAGAGAAATAAAACTAAATATTTTGGTCATCCCTAGCAGTGACACGTTGGTTCTCGTGGAGGGGTGTCCGTACGAATTGACCGTTTTGTGATAAGAGTGATGGGGCCCTAACAAAGTTATGACTGCTGTTTCGAATGCAGGGGTGAGCGATGTGAGGCGAGGGCGGACGAGAGTGGCATCTGAAATGGAAGAATTTACCGCGCTCACTACGACCGACGGTAACGGCTATGGCCGGCGCCCCGTAACGGTGAACAGTTGCAAGAACAATTTTTGATTTTTATTGGCAATTAGTACAGAGGGAATGATACATTAAATGCGTCTACTTAATATGTAAAAGTTCAATTAACCTATGGACGAATGATAGTGGGAATTTTACGTTTACTGCACTGTTCATGTAGCGATCGTATCATTTAGTAGCTCGTAATTGCGACAGTAGAGGCTCTGGGCCTGGGAGAAGGAGCGCGGGCAATGCCATGGCTTGAAATAGAATCAGCGCTGTTGGCGGAGGTGGTGGGCGTTTTGGAGGGGAAGGTAAGGAGGGGGATAAGAATCCGGTGGTACTGGAAGTTAGAGATGGCTGAATGTACTCGGATGAGGAATAAGAGGCCAGAGGTACGTCTGGGGTGGGAGAAGAAACCGTGATGACTGATGGAAAGAGTACGACCGATGGAAAGAGTAAAAATGAACGGTAGCAAACGTTCAGGCGGTCGATGAGGATGGGGCGGGAGGGAGAGGAGAGGTGGTGGGGTTAAACTTGGTGGTGAAAAAATCAGGTATGGACAAAGGTCGTGATGACTGTGTACGAGTGCTGGCAACTGAACCGGTAGCGGTAGCTCAGTGCATCAACTGATCTCACTGCAGCGCCTCTAACCGGGAGGTCCTAGGTTCCCCCTCCCCACGGCGGCAGGATTTTCTACACTAGCTTTTCGGCTAGGTCGAATTCAGCTGCTATCTGGAGGAGAATTCTAGCGCCCGGCTGCTCTGATCGGTAGTTTTCCGTGGTTTCTCCGATCAACACCAGGCGAATGCCGGAGCAGTACCCTACCAAACGGGCCACGGACCGTGCGCGATCTGTCCTACCTCTTCCTTGTCCTATCCTCTCCCCTCACACACACACTTACACTAACATGCACTACACTACCACATATTCCCGGAGACCGGTCGTGAGCATAGAGCTTGTCCCGGCTGGGGCGGTGCCCCGCTGGTGGGAGAGTCCTGGTTAGGGGGAAACCCCACTAGCCGACGGTAGGTCGACGCCGGATCTCGCCATCCAGCGGGGGAAGATCACCGCCCTCTCCCGAGAAAAAAACATGCACTACACTAACGAGATTAATGACCAGAGCAGTTGACGCGCCCGGAAACACGAAAAAATCAATCAATCAATCTCGCAACTGAGTGATAGGTTCCCTCAGATTCTTTCCCGCCTTTTCAATCGGAGCCTCTCAGTGACCTCCAGATGGTTATCAACCTTGAAATTCATATCTCTCACATTTCCCTAACTCGTGAATTTCCTTAAACCAGACGATGATGTACTCACAACGCAACAGGCTCATAGATGGGAAGGAATTTATGATCAACACATTCGATTTATAAGGAAAAATAACCTTCTGAGACGATGTAGGTCTGGTTACCCGTGGAGCGTCGTCGCCCGGAATACTGACTCCCACGCATGTCCGTGGCCTTTATCTAACTTCCCAAGATATGATTTCTAGCACGGTGGCCATTTATTATTATAGTATATCATAAAATAACAATTAGTAATGTGAAGTAAGAGTATGTAACTTAACTTGTTATTCATGACGTACTGTACTATTACTGTACGAAATAAAATCATCATCATCATCACCATCATCATCATTATCATCATCATCGTTATCATCATCATCATCATAATCGTTATCATCATCATCGTTATCATCATCATCATCATCGTTATCATCATCATCGTCGTTATCATCATCATCATCATCATCGTCATCATCATTATCATCATTATCATCATTATCATCATTATCATCATTATCATCATTATCATCATTATCATCATTATCATCATTATCATCATTATCATCATTATCATCATTATCATCATCATTATCATTATTATTATTATGGCTTTTTATTATACTTGGCTTTTTATTTCCTATGCGTCATACATCAAGCTAAGACCGGTTGGCAACATATATGTAAGCACATTCCGATTGGCCCAGTAAATTGAGCGGGTCTCGCCGTGTGAACGAGTGGAATCGGACCTCCGATTCCGTTTTTATCTCCGTCGGTTGAACCGGAGATAACCGGAGGAGCGCTGCAATCGCGAGCTCCGATTCAATTACTCGGAGGCCAGCCTCCACATGCCTGCACTACTGTGTGCGTGGCGGTGGGGCCTACGGCAGCAGGGCAATGGCGCAGGTGCTAGAGCGAGACAAGGAAAGACATTGTGACGGTGGCTTTGGACGACAGAGGGTGTGCGGGAGAGGAGCGTGACAGCACGGTTGGAAAGGCCGGAGCGCCGATGGAGGCAGCGGCACGTTCGTTGTTCTGGCGGACGACGGGGGAGAGGGGTGTGTTTGGGACAGTGGTGTGGCTGCAGGAACATGGAACCGGATGGGGAAAGCGATGCGGCGGTGGGGATGGGCTTGATTTGATTGACTTTTTCGTGTTTCCGGGCGCGTCAACTACTGTGGTCATTAGTCCCGTTAGTGTAGTGCATGTTTTTTTCTCGGGAGATGGCGGTGATCTTCCCCCGCTGGATGGCGAGATCCGGCGCCGACCTACCGTCGGCTACTGGGGTTTCCCCCTAACCAGGACTCTCCCACCAACGGGGCACGGCCCATTCGGGACAAGCTCTAAGCTCCCGACCGATCTCCCGGAATATGTGGTAGTGTAGTGCATGTTAGTGTAAGTGTGTGTGTGTAAGGGGAGAAGATAGGGCAAGGAAGAGGAAGGACAGATCGCGCGCGGTCCGTGGCCCGTTTGATAGGGTACTGCTCCGGCATTCGCCTGGTGTTGATCGGAGAAACCACGGAAAACTACCGATCAGAGCAGCCGGCAGCTAGAATTCTCCTCCAGATAGCAGCTGAATTCGACCTAGCTGAAAAGCTAGTGTCGAAAATCCTGCCGCCGTCAGGACTCGAACCTACGACCTCCCGGTTAGAGGCGCTGCAGTGACATCAGTTGATGCACTAAGCTACCGCTACCGGTGTGGGGCTGGGGGTTGGGGTGATGTGCGGGATTGGAAGTAGTGTGTGTGTGTGTGTGTGTGTGTGTGTGTGTGTGTGTGTGTGTGTGTGTGTGTGGGCGCGCGCGAAGGGTGATGGCGCGGGTGGATAGACCAGAACGAGACAAGAGCCGGGAAAGAGTCGGTGGAACCGGACGATGGTGATAGGGTAGTTGTAGGTGGGGCCGGTGACAGCAGGGAGATGGCGCGGGTGGGGACAACAATACGATGGTGAGGTTGGGTGTTGGGGGGACAAGGGGGGTTGGAATTCGGGTCTATATGTGCATAGTGACGGAGCGGGTGCGAGAAATAGACCAGAGCGAGGCAGGAGCCGGGAAAGCGTCGGTATCACCGGACGATGGAGATAGGGTAGTTGTAGGTGGGGCCGGTGACTGCAGGGAGATAGCGCGGGTGGAAACACCTGGGCGAGACAGGACACAGGTAAGTATCGAGAGCGCAGGACGATCGGATGGAGATAGAGCAGTCGGAGGTGGTTGCGGTAACGATAGGGAGGTTGGGTGGAGAAAGTGACGATATTTCTGACGTTAGTAGTAACGGCGGAGAGGGCGTGACCGACATTGGGACTTAAGATGGCAAAGAGACGCAGCAGGTGAAAAGCCCAAACAATCGTCTAGCGAGGGAGTCAAGGTCTCGATGGCAGCTCAAAGAATGAGTTGGGGTGGAGGTGGGACCGGTGGCGCGGGATTTTCCCCAACCAGGTATCTCCCACCAGCGCGGCACCACCCCAGCCGGGACAAGTTCTAAGTTTCTGACCGGTCTCTCGGCATGTGCGATAGTGTAGTGCATGTTAGTGTAACCACGCGGCGTAGAAAGTATGCCAATTCCCCAGTACCCAGAATTCCCCAGATCGACATTTTACAACGGAAAAACAATCGTTTAGCCACTGCTGGAAATCTTAAGTAACTGTGTATCGAGGAGGATGCAGCTGAATGCCTTCTGCGAGGTTATGTCAAATGTCAGAACGCGTGTTGAGGTTATCTGATACCTAGGGCGAAAACAGTTCCAGTGACTTACAAAGTACGCTAACGCGAGTAACTAAGGGTTAAACACTTTATTACAATTCCTTCTCTTATACACCATTTATTTTTCGTCTCTCTTAGTTATCTTTCAGTTAGGTCGAATTCAGTCGCTGTCTGGAGGAGAATTCTAGCGGCCGGCTGCTCTGATTGGTAGCCTTCCGTGGTTTCTCCGATCAACACCAGGCGAATGCCGGAGCAGTACCCTACCAAACGGGCCACAGACCGCGCGCGATCTGTCCTTTCTCTTCCTTGTCCTATCCTCTCCCCTTACACACTCACTTACACTACCATGCACTACACTACTACATATTCCGGGAGACCGGTCGGGAGTTTAGAGCTAGTCCCGGCTGGGGCGGTGCCCCGCTGGTGGGAGAGTCCTGGTTAGGGGGAAACCCCACTAGCGGACGGTAGGTCGGTGCCGGATCTCGCCATCCAGCGGGGGAAGACCACCGCCATCTCCTGAGAAATAACATGCACTACACTCACGGGACTAATGACCAAAGCAGTTGACGCGCCCGGAAACACGAAAAAAATCAATCAATCAATCTTAGTTATCAACTTCGTTGCTATCGTAACACTAAACATATAAGGACTAGTTAATTATTTGCTTACAAACATCAATGAACATGTATAGTGTATACGAAACGTAGTAGTAGGGCAACGCGTTGGGGTGCAGGTGGGCTGAGCGGCGTTGGACGTCGGCGGGAGGGGGCGTGGCCGGCCTGGGGGCGCGTACATCCGGAACAGCGGGCGAGCGCGAGCCGTGACGGGCTGGGCCGCGGGCGAGCATGGGTCGCTGGCGAAAGGGAGCCCGGCGAGCCATTTGCATGCGCGGAGCCGCTCGCACAGGCGAAACGACGCAGCGACGCAGCGCTGCCCGCACACAGGCACACAGGCGCCGCGCGACTCTCCGCGCCGCCAGCCCGGGAATCAAAGGCGCTTTGGGAACGGATGGAAAAACGGTTACCTAGAAAATGTTGGCGTAGCCTTGGGAAAATAGAGGTGAACTCCTCTATACATACATACACACATATACTCTATACATACATACACACATATACATACACACATATACATACACATACATACATACACACATACATACACGTATACATGCACACACATACAACACATACATACACATACATACACACACATACATACACACATACATACACACCCATACATACACACCCATACATACATACACATATACATACATACACACACATACACACATACATTCATACACACATACATTCATACACACATACATTCATACACGCATACATTCACACACACACATACATTCACACACACACATACATTCATACACACATACATTCATACACACATACATTCATACACACATACATTCATACACATACATTCATACACATACATTCATACACATACATTCATACACATAGAAACATCCACACACATACATACACATACATACATACATAAACGTCCTCTTATTGGCCTGAACGAGTCATTCGGTTGGTTGGTTGTTAGTGATTCCGGGCACGTCAACTACGGAGGTCATTAGTCTCGTAAGTATAGTGCACGATTTTTCATCGGCAGTTGGCGGTGATCTTCCCCCAGTGGATGGCGAGATCCGACGCCCACCTACCGTCGACTAGCGGGGTTTTCCCCAACCATGTATCTTCCATAGCGGGGCACTGCCCCAGCCGGGACAAGCTCTAAGCTCCCGACACGTCTCCCGGGATACGTGGTAGTGTAGTGCATGTTAGTGTGAGTGT
Source organism: Teleogryllus occipitalis (assembly GCA_011170035.1). Classification (NCBI taxonomy): domain Eukaryota; kingdom Metazoa; phylum Arthropoda; class Insecta; order Orthoptera; family Gryllidae; genus Teleogryllus; species Teleogryllus occipitalis. The sequence continues at coordinate 65,606 of BLKR01003225.1, read as the reverse complement.
GTGTGTAAGGGGAGAGGATAGGAAAAGAAAGAGGAAGGAAAGATCGCACGCGGTCCGTGGCCCGTTTTTTCGGGTACTGCTCCGGCATTCGTCTGGTGTTGGTCGGAGAAACCACGGAAAACTACCGATCAGAACAGCCGGCAGCTAGAATTCTCTTCCATACAGCGACTGAATTCGACCAAGCTGACTAGTTAGTGTCGATGATCTTGCCACTATTAGGAATCCAACCTAAGGCCTTCCGGTCAGAGGCACTGCAGTGACACTTCAGTTGAGTCGTTCGGTGTCAATCTCACTTTCAAGAAGAACTTTATCACTGAACGGTACATCATTTTCTCCATTTATATGATTACACGCGCCATCCCTGATTCAAACTCCTGCCAATAGCCAACAGGTTAGTTAAAATTGTTTGAAATTAGAACTGGCGCCTTCTTAAAGTTGTACCAACTTTTACGCAAAAATTCATTTTAGTAGTGCCGCGATTTGTGGGCGAACCCGAAAACTTTTCAGGCCACTTTTATACGCTACTGAGATCGGACATTCACGTACTCCCACCAATCTAGAGAGTTTGAAGCTCATGGGACGTGAATCTTAACCCTTAGTTACTCACGCTATGTTTTGTCACACACTTTCCCGCGTGACGTATTTTGTATGCCATGTGTATTTTGTCAGAAAAATGAACTCTGTAAGGTCTAAATAATATTTGGATATAATTTTTATTAAATATTTTTATCTGAAACACATACACATTGCAATATTAATTAAATACCAATAATATAAAATTTAGGATGTTAGTCTTCAGAACAATTTTTACATTTCATGACTAAGTTGTAAATTAGTAGCCTCAGTTCGTAGTAAATGTAGTAATAATTGTTGTAGGACATCAGTCTTCTGCAAATGAGACTTTTTTAATTTTGTTGTGGTTATTCTTGATCATTACGACTTTCAGTTTTTGTAAATTTGCTGACAAGCGGCGTTTTATTCGACTTTATTCCGCCTTGTAACCTTTTATTTACCAATCAAATCATCTCTACACTCCAAATCGCTGCATGAATAATCATTAGCTTAATCAAACTCAGGACACGTGTTATGTTCACGCTCGGCCTCTACTTCATTTTCAGAATCACTTGCAGGGACACAAATTTCGTCTTTTGACGATTCCTCGTGTGATAATTCACATATCTGCTATTCCAATACATTATTCATCTTGGTATTGTTTCTAATGTAAAATAAAATAAAATAAATTGTTTTAATTATTCAATAAATACTGTGATAATTGAAAGAAAATTAAAGCTCACATTGGTATCCGCGCGGTGTAGAAAGTACGTCAACGGAAAAACAATCGTCTAGCCACTGCAGGAAATCGTACGCAACCGAGTACCGGGGAGGATGCAGCCTTCTGCAAGGTTAGGTCTAATGACAGGACGCGCGCTGATGTTAACCGACACCTATGGCGTTAACAGGTCTAATGGCGTACAAAGTACGCCAGCGCGAGTAACTAAGTGTTAAGAGGATGGTCAATCAACTCATATTTTGTGGTAGTAACTGTGAAAGTAGCAGAAGTAACTGTAGAAGTAGCAGAAGTAACTGTAGAAGTAGCAGAAGTAACTGTAGAAGTAGCTGAAGTAACTGTAGAAGTAGCTGAAGTAACTGTAGAAGTAACAGAAGTAACTGTAGAAGTAGCAGAAGTAACTGTAGAAGTAACAGAAGTAACTGTAGAAGTAACAGAAGTAACTGTAGAAGTAACAGAAGTAACTGTTAAAGTAGCAGAAGTAACGGTTGAAGTAGCAGAAGTAACGGTTGAAGTAGCAGAAATAACTGTTGAAATAGCAGAAGTAAGTGTAGAAGTAGTAGTGATAGTGTATTTTAACAATTAATTCACTCTCGGAAATAGTATTATTCGCCATACATTACATACTATACAATACACATCGCAGAACAGCGGAATAGAAAACCATACAACACATCAGAATACTACCTAATGCAACTGTACAATAAAACACAATTCAAAATAATACACTAAACACAACACAATCTATTCATTACAGTCTAATTATAAAATATTTTTTCTTCTTCCTATCACACCGCCATTTCCTTCTATTATTCTCTATCAGTTCAGTCTAAATCGCCTTCCTCTTCCATTTTTTAACAAATCCATTTATCACCTCCATTTATCAACTCCTTATCACCTTCACTGTCTTCCTGATTCTATAGAGATATTTTTTAATTTGTCATGTACTCTCATATCAGCAAGTTTCCGGTCCTCCTATCTCCATACATTTTTCCAATACACGATTCCAATCTCCTCCCTCAACCTTTACATTTCCTGCATAACTACTCGTCGTTTTGCCTATATTCCAGCTCTTCTAGCTTTCCTAGCTTTAATAGCGTTCTCAGTCAGTAATTTTCAAGATAGAAAAGGAAGTAGGTATAGTTAATTTATATCAATCCTCTATAACTACACTATATAAAATATACTTTGAAGTCTAATTCATTTAAAGTGGAAAATAATAACATTAAATGTAGATGACTTGTGCACAGTTGTGTAGAAAACACAGTTTTCACAAAGTAGCATTCCCATTTTGTTTTCTTCTCATTCTTTTCTATCCTGATATAACACAGTTGTTTTTGTTGTTGTTATTCGCTCAATAAAAATCATATTTTCAGATAGATACATTCAGTCCCGTATTTTGAAAAGTCTGAGTCCCAAAACACGGATATTTGTCAGACTTTCTACCCTTTGTCTAAAATGTAAATAATAATAATGATAATAAAGCACGCGGGACATTAACAGCTATCAACATTCTCTAATTTCCATTCACTGTTAACTCACTCGTAGCACATTTGTATCTCTTCGTTTCATTCATGTAACGCTTTGCTAAAATTCATTACACATTTGTTTATCTCTTTTTATACATCTGAACATCTATATATTATGGTATCTTTTTTACTACACATGTTATGCCAAAACAAACGGGTTACATTCATTCATTAGGAAGAAATAAGTAATAATTTTCAAATTAAAACTACTTTACAGTTTAATTAACCCACCGTAGGTCGAGAGGTGCCGTGCTCTCATTCACATTTCACCAATTATTATTCGCTGTCTGTATGTTCTAACTGTATTGTTGTTTCCAACCGTCATTTGAAATATTAATAAGGAAAGAAACTCAATTACTGATGTAAATACTCAGAGCAAGATAGTGTTTTCTTATACTAGAGTGAGTGATTATTAATTCCGAGCCATCAAGTTCTTAGGTCATTAGTCCATACGTGTAGTGTATGCAATATCCTGGGAGCTATTGCCGACCCGATGGGAACTTGCCAACGCCCCGCCATTCCCGGCCCCGCAATTTCCGGCCCCGCCATTCCCGGCCCCGCCATTCCCGACCCCGACATTCCCAGCCCCGCCAATCCCGGCCCCGCCAATCCCGGCCCCGCCAATTCCCGGCCCCGCCATTCCCGGCCCCGCCATTCCCGATTCCGGCCCCGCCATTCCCGGCCCGCCATTCCCGGCCCCGCCATTCCCGGCCCCGCCACCCCGATTCCCGGCCCCGCCAATCCCGGCCCCGCCAATCCCGGCCCCGCCAATCCCGGCCCCGCCAATCCCGGCCCCGCCAATCCCGGCCCCGCCAATCCCGGCCCCGCCAATCCCGGCCCCGCCATTCCCGGCCCCGCCCGCCCTCATCAGCCCCGTGCGTCTCAACCACTTTTGACACCCCGCCCGTCCCCGCTCGCTCACGCCGGTTCCCACCCCGCCCCCGCGCGCCTTTGACCGCCCCGCCCGTCCGCCCCCGCACACCTCCGCGCGCCCCACCCGCTTTTGCCCGTCTCGCCCGGCCCCGCCTTCGCTCCAGGGCACGTCCCGGACCCCCCTGCCCGCGTCGCCGCGCCCCCATTCCTGGCATTCCGGCTTCCTGGCGAGCCCACACGTGTGCCCGCGCGCTCGTGCACAGGGAACAAAATATACAGTTGGTTGAATAACCCAGGGAACTGTTCGTAACAAAACCACACCAAGTGTGGGATTAAAGGATATCGAATGGACAGATTATAAACAATTATTTATATCGGAATTTTCGACCAACGTAGGTTTCGACCAATTTCGTCGTAATTGTTTTTACAATTGAAAGTCGTAGAATGTAATGGTTTTTACAATTCAAAAATTTTATAGTGTGAGTCGGACAGTTTTGAATTCTGTTATTATAATTGGTGAGATGTCTTCTTACTGATATTGTATACTCAATACATTTTAGGCAATTGTACATGATGTATGAAAGATAGTTTGAAGCACTAAGAATTCAACAATTCAGTGAAGATATTTTATTATTTAAATGGTGTATTTAATGCAGTTGAAATGAAAAACAATTAGGGAATCATTCAACTGAACGTATTGTATTTTTGCATTTCAATTAATGACGTATATTGATTTATATGAAGGTTTCGGAGATTTTTTATTATTATACCAACATAATATAATCACTAAGTGAGGTAGTGATATTTTTTGAACAAATTACATGCTTTACTACAATTGTTGATCGGAGATTCAGTGAAGAATTCAGTTCAAATAACAAAAATTACAAACGGAGGCCTAACGAATTTCTTGTCGATTACAATCCCTAGCTTACATTGGGCTACCCAATATCTCCAGTGCAGCGATAGGACGACTAGACGGCTCGTTTCTGCCTTCCCGTGTGTCTCGCTCGCACTGTAAAGGTTCGAAAAAAAAATATTGTGCGAACACTACAGCAATATGCTACTATTTACGATCTTCTTCGAAATAAGTATTTGTATACGATTTGTTCTGTTAATATGAATTATAGAACGAAATTATGGATGGACGGATACACGAAATTAAAAATATTTCACTAATATTATTCTGGTAAATTCTTAAAGGGATTTTTTAACTTGAACTTTTATATCGTAGTCGACTTCAAAATCTCTCAGAATTAAAATAAGATACTCGAAACGAAATTTAATTATCACCTGATTGTTAGGAGATTTTGATACGTCGAATTTCAAAGGCAGAATAAAGATAAATCTTGTTGTGGAAAAGTTGAATAATTCAACCAATATTTCGAATTGCTCGAACATGAGAAAAATTATGAAGAAGGAAATTTCTAGGTAAAACTAATTCGAGGAACATGAGAAAAATTATGAAGAAGGAAATTTCTAGGTAAAACTAATTCGAGGAATTGCGAGTTCGCAAGGTTGATCAATATCTGCCTTTTTCCAAGATTCTGGGCCACTGCGCGCGCCTTCCGAGTGGAAGACTGCGCGGGGGTGGGGGACAGGCGGGGAAGAGGGCTGAGGCGAGGGCAAGGGCGGAGGGCACAGTTGCGAGTGGAGGAGGCGAGGGCGTGCGTGAGGGTGGGGACGAGGCGAGGATATGGGGCGAAGGTGGGGAGGAAGCGACGAGCGTGGAGGCGGCGAGCGGGGAGGCGGCGAGGGTGGAGGCGGCGAGGGGGCAGGCGGTGAGGGGGGCAGGTGGCGAGGGGGAGGCGGCGAGGAGGCGAGGATGGAAGCGAGGATGGAGGCGTAGCGAGAGAGGAGGCGAGGATGGAGGCGAGTGGAGGAGGCGAGGGGGTGGAGGTGGAAGGGGAGGCGACGAGAGGGGAGGCGTGGCGAGGGAGGAGGAGGGCGAGGGGGAGGCGGTGAGGGGGAGGCGGCGTGGGGAGGTGAGAGGCGATAGGGACGCGGAGGGAGGAGGCGAGGGAGGCGAGGGGGTGGAGGCGAAGGGTGAGGCAGCGAGGGGGAGGCGGCGAGGGGGAGGAGGCGAGGGGAGGCTGCGAGGGGGAGGTGGGAGAGTGGCGATAGTGGACGCGAGGGAGGAGGCGAGGGAGGAGGCGAGGGAGGAGGCGAGGGGGTGGAGTAAGGAAGGGCGAGGCGGCGAGGGGGAGGCGGCGAGGGGGGAGGTGGCGAGGGAGGAGGCGAGGATGGAAGTGAGGATGGAGGCGAGAGAGAAGGCGAGGATGGACGCGAGGATGGAGGTGAGGGAGGAGGCGAGGGTGTAGGCGAAAGCGTGGGCGTGGGTGGGGAGGAGGAGGTGGGGGCAAGGACGAGTTCTGTGGCTAGTGCGAGGGCGAGGGCGACGGCGGGGCGAGTGCGGGTGAGAGTGCCGTAGGGAGGTGACGAAGGAGGGTGCGGGGGACGAGGAAAAGGGCGACGGCAAGGGCGAGCGCGGTGGCGAGAGCTTGTGCTGGGGAGAGGGCATGGGCGAGGGCGTGGGAGTGAATGAAGACGGGTGCGGGAGCGAGAGTAGAGGCGAAGAAGTGGGCGTGAGTGAAGGCGGGTTCGGGGGCGAGGAAGCGGCCGGGGCGGTGGGCAGCGGCGGACGGCGAGGACGTGGGCGGGGCGGGGCGAGGCAGGCGGCGCGGCGGTGCGGAACTCGCCCGCTGGGGATAAACTGCGCGAATCGCCCGCTCGCGACGCCCGTCCGCCGCCCTCGCCGCCCACACCGCGTCGTAAAATGCGCCGTAAAGAGTTTGTGGCTCTTGCATTGGGTGGGGCGGAGCGGGGCTGGGAGGGACGGGGCGGGACGGGGAGGGGCGGGGTGGGGCAGGGTCGCGAGGAGTGAGGCGGGGCGGGCATTCACCTGGGCGATTCCCATGTCTGAGGGCGGAGAGGAGGAATCTGGCACGAGGAGGCATTCCAACACGTGTTACATCCTCTGACTCTGCCGCGTGAGTGATGTCTCTTGTTATACCGGTTACGGCGGCGTTGAAATCTTTTTGAGACAGAAACTGATAAACACTTTGTATCTGGGTTATTTCCAGACCAGGAAATGCTTCGACTTAGCATAAAGAAACTTGTTTGCTTTCTAGAGCGAGATTAATATTCAGAGAATTTGCTAAAAACGTGAGTGCCTTGGAAATGAATATTTGTTTGTTTCGTTGAAAAGCTGACTTAACGTTTGTTTCATAAAACTATTCAACATAATTTTTTACATTGTAAATCGTGTGAATGTTAGTGGTATTCATATCTGTACAATTTGAATTTTCAAATGAACAGAATGAAATATGAAACATACGTTGTACAAGAAATTCAGAATAAATGTTACAAACTTCTAGGGTTTATAGGAGGAATTGAAGATTCGTTTCGCCAGTGAATATGTGGTGGAAAATCTCCTACAAACGTAATTACAAATTAGCCTTCCATTGCCCGCGGTAGTTATCACGTATTCATCATATCAAGGACATGAAAACGAGAAATTTCTGTAGCAAATTTTGAAAAACATAAATAAAAACAACACACACAAACAACAGCAACCTCACTAGGACATTGCCAGTGGGCAGGGTATTCTCTTAAAGCTCTAGTATCTTCTCAACACCAGTGGAGGATGAGCTCATACCAATCATGGGTGCAATGTTAAAAACGTTCCTTTAACAGGAATATAGAAATTTAACAGGAAATTGCCAGGAATTTAGCGGAAGCTTATAGGTTGCACCTTCATGAAAACATTTACAACAAAATTTTTGAGTTGGTGAATGTGTTCATAACAATGTCCTGGAAACATCTTTCGAACTCAGCTTTTATGTTTTACTATTCACTAAGTGTGCGTAGTGAAAAAAATTATTAGATCCTAAAAAGTGAATTTTCAATAAGCAAATATATGATTAGGATGAAACGGTTTCAAGTTTATTCTGGAAAAAGTGTAATAGTTAAGTAATAGTTAATAGTTAGTAAATAGTAATAGTTATAGTTAATAGTTAATAATTAAGTGTTAATAGTTAATAATTAAGTGTTTTTTTTAGTTTTCGACGTAGTCTATAGTTCTTTCATTGAGAAGTACCAGCAAAACGTCAAACTGTGCCCTCACGCGGAAAATACTTAGCAAAATTGAGAATTTTGTTTAAGATTTGGTGTCTATTTAGTCGTTAGTTTTTCAAACTAGCTTTGAACTTACCACATTTCCGATTCAGCTAGTATCACATTCTAATTATTCTGATATTTCATAGTTACGTGAAATGTTGAATGTCTCCCTTGCTTCAAAACAATATGTTATTGCTGAACACTTAATGCATAATTTCTTTCCCAGAAGTTCTGAAAGTGTAGAAAAGATATTCACAGCTTGGTTCACATCACAAATAATTTTTCACATCATTTTTGGGGCTTAGAAGCGAATTCGTCTTCAATTGATTGATTGATTGATTTTTTCGTGTTTCCGGGCGCGTCAACTGCTTTGGTCACTAGTCCCGTTAGTGTAGTGCATGTTTTTTCTTGGGAGATGGCGGTAATCTTCCCCTTCTGGATGGCGAGATCCGGCACCGACCTACCGTCGGCTAGTGGGGTTTCCTCCTAACCAGGACTCTCCCACTAGCGGGGCAACGCCCCAGCCGGGTCAAGCTCTAAGCTCCCGACCGTTCTCCCGGAATATGTGGTAGTGTAGTGCATGTTAGTGTAAGTGTGTGTGTGTAAGGGGAGAGGATAGGACAAGGATAAGGAAGGACAGATCGCGCGCGGTCCGTGGCCCGTTTGGTAAGGTACCGCTCCGGCATTCGCCTGGTGTTGATCGGAGAAACCACGGAAAACTACCGATCAGAGCAGCCGACCGCCACAATCCTCCTCCAGACAGCGACTGTACTCGACCTAGCTGATAAGCTAGTGTCGAAAATCCTGCCGCCGTGGGGAGTGGGAACCTAGGACCTCCCGGTTAGAGGCGCTGCAGTGACATCAGTTGATGCACTGAGCTACCGCTGCAGGTAATTCGTCTTCAAGTGTTCCGATGCGGCCAAAAATAAAGAAAGGTCTTTTGCATTGGTATTTCGACGTTCGTGGCGTTAACGCGAGTAGAAGCGAATAGTAAAGTATTTCATATTTCGAGCAGGAATTTCGTAAGCACCTGCACGACACCGTGCCCGGGAGGGGTTGGCTGCCGCTGCACCATCGCGCCATCTCTGGCGCGCACGGCACAGCCCCAAGTCGACGCTCGCTCACGCGCCACCTAACGAGATTTATGCCCCGAAGCGGTTCGCGAAGTTGGCGCCGCGCGTCTCCAGGACACGCCATGGCTCGGCACCGCGTCTCGCCCCTGCCCCTCTACCTCCCACGGCTCTGCCCACGCCTTAGGAGCGGAGTCCATGCTTCCGCCCGTTTCCGGCTCCGCTCCGGTTCCTGCCCCCTCCCACCTCCACACCATTCCACTCCACTCCACTCCACTCCACTCCACTCCACCCCGCTCCCACATCGCTCCCCGAATCCCCCACCCTACTCCACTCCACCCCGGTCACGATACGCTCCGTCAATTACCACCGGTAGCGGTGGCTCAGTGCATCAACTGATGTCACTGCAGCGCCTCTAACAGGGAGGTCCTAGGTTCCCACTCCCCACAGCGGCAGGATTTTCGACACTAGCTTTTCAGCTAGGTCGAATTCAGCTGCTATCTGGAGGAGAATTCTAGCGGCCGGCTGCTCTGATCGGTAGATTTCCGTGGTTTCTGCGATCAACACCAGGCGAATGCCGGAGCAGTACCCTACCAAACGGGCCACGGACCGCGCGCGATCTGTCCTTCCTCTTCCTTGTCCTATCCTCTCCCCTTACACACACACACACTAACATGCACTACACTAGCGCATATTACGGGAGACCGGTCGAGAGCTTAGAGCTTGTCCCGACTGGGGCGGTGCCCCGTTGGTGGGAGAGTCCTGGTTAGGGGGAAACCCCACTAGCCCACGGTAGGTCGGCGCCGGATCTCGCCATCCAGCGAGGGAAAATAACCGCCATCTCCCGAGAAAGAAACATGCACTACACTAACGGGACTAATGACCGAAGCAGTTGACGCGCCCGGAAACACGAAAAAATCAATCAATCAATCCGTCAATTACCCATGCTGCTCCTGCCACGCCCCCTCTGTCGCATTCCACCCCGCTCAGGCACCACTCCCACAATCCCCCACCTTTGCCGCCACACCCCTACACCACTCCATTCCGCCCCACTCACGCACCACTCCCACAATCCACCACGACGCTCCCCCACTCCTCCCCGGATCAATACCCTAACAAACGAGCCACAAACAGCGCGCGATCGTTTCTTCCTCTTCCTTAACATATCCTCACCCCTTACTTACACTAACTTACACTGACACTACACTAACGCACATGCCGGGAGACCAATCGGGAACTTAGAGCTTCTCCCGGCTGGGGCTGTGTCTTGATGATGGAAGATACTTGGTTGATAAAAACCCTGCTATCCGACGAGAGGTCGGCGCCGTATCTCGCCATTCAGGGCAAGCTCTTAGATACCGTACGATATACGGCATATGTGTTAGTGTACTCCATTGAAGTATAAGTGTGTAGAAGTAAGGGGTGAGTGTAGGACAAGGAAAGGGAAGGCAATCTCGCACGCGGTCCGTGGCCCGTGTGTTAGGGTACTGCTCCGGCATTCACTTTGTGTTGATCAAAGAAACGACGGAAACTACAGATTAGAGTAGCCGGAGAGTAGCATTCTCAACCAGACAGCGACTGAATTCGACCTAGCTGACAATCTAGTGCCGAAAATCCTACCATAGCCGAATCTTCTAGGACCTCCCGGATCAGAGACACTGCAGTGTCATCAGATGATGTCCCGAATCGTTTCTGTCGGTTTTACTTCTAGGTAGCGAGGTCGCTTTCATCTCTCGTATTCTGCTGTGTCCCTCCCGCCACCGCCTTTAAACCCAACGCGTCCGCACCCCTGCTCGGGGCGTATCGCTTCCGGGTGCCCCAACTTCTCTCTGCGGAGCAAATTGTCGTGCGTCGCCCTAAATGTTTATATTCGCAGTAAAACCCTGACGGTCGCTGCAATAAGAACATTACGGTATCACTGAAGAGCAAACGTGCAATTTAAAATTTGCAGTTCCGGGAAGCTCTATGTTTTTGCTCGTTTCTCATTTCCGGGTAAGAGAAAAGGTTCACAATTGAAAGTTCGTGGCCCTTCGCTTTTGCCCTTAGCAATATTCATGTATGCAGTTCGCGAGTATTAAGTACTATGCACGAGTGCACTTTGTGGAAATATCAGAATATGTGGAATGAGGCGATAAAAGCGGCGTATTATTTGTCTTTGAGAATTGGAAAAAATGATAGCAATTCTTTAGAACTGTAACATATTACTCGAGTAATTATGATAAGCGAAATGCAGTCGTAAAAATTGGCTCTTGAACGCAGAGTGGATGAGAAAGTATTTAATGAACAAGCCATTGTTATCGACATTTCCACATTTTCAGGTTTCTCCTTATTCCTATCATATGAATTAACCGCCAATTTCTTTGCATTACTGATGTATTTCCCTACTAGTGGAATGCCAATGTTTTGGAATCGACTCCTACAAGCCTGCAAATCCTTTGAAATGAATTAGCTTATCTTTCTCCAATGAAAGAGATGGAAATACTGTAAACAGTCATATACCAAGGGGGGAGGGCAACTTTGGACCCCATGTTCGGTTTTATTTTCTCGTTACGGAGTAGAGAGAAAGTTATGCAATACTGCGAGAAAAAAACGCAAATTTTCGGCAGATAAGCTCTCATTACAGAACGCTGGTAACGAAAAAGTGGATAAATCCAGTTGCTAAATTTAGAAAACAAATTTTCTATTGCGTGGTGTACCCTTAATCCATGTTTTTTAAGTTATTGACACCGAAAATTGAATGACGGCATAAACTAAACGCTCCCTCTGCCCGTCCGTCTGTGAACAACGGCAGCGGTTAAACTGTGAGCGTACTGCTGAGGGCTACTGTTGGGCAGTACGCTCTGAGGAAGGCCACACAATGTTGGCCGAAACGTTAGCCACAAGAACATCGACGCGGCTTGTCCCGGACAACCAAGAAACATACTCCGGCCGCGGAAGCCTACGGAATCATGTCCAGCCGATTTTCTCCAAAATCTATATTGTTATCGATCTAGGAATGTCACGACTCCTTGAGTTTGAAACCGATATTTTAATTTTGGTAATACTTTACGTGAAGCCCTCTGGAACATTTTTAAAATGTTAAAGAAATTGCTTCATCTTATTTGTCTAAAGTTTAAATTTTGTTGTTGGATAGTGTGAAGGACGTTTCATGTTCTTTGAAAACCCTAACTTTTCGAAAATTGCAAAAGTTCAACAGTTTTTCAGCGCCTTCCTACAACTAAAATATTACAGATAGAGTTTTCCCTTAATAAAATCTGTTATTTAAAGATGGATTTTGAAATAATATTATATACCACTTTTCAAAACTTTTAGTACTTTTCACACAATTTTGCGATAAAAATATGGCCAAGAAAGTACGTGCTGTTTTAGCAGCACTAGTTTCCACTATGTTTGTTTAGACATGGAGTTACTATTTCATATTTTAGAACTTTTATTCGATTAACGTTTCTGTACACTTAGTGATAGTTCCGTCTTTCAACGCTGATCCGACTACATATGAAAATATCGATACCGTCGCCGTGGGCAACTCCTTCGTGGAAACTCTGAAGCTCTCATGGAATCAGGTGCGTCAGACCAGGTTACAACCTTGAGTATTTGACGATGTGGAAAACAGTTGTGTAATTGGAGCAAGATAGTGAATAATTTAACTAGTTAAAAAATTCGATTCCGTCTGCCCGAGGAAAGAAAAGCAAGTAGAGAAAATGTTCAAAATATATATACCATACAATATAATATATTTAAAAAAATCATCCGAAATATGAATGTATTATATTGATAAATATATGAATTATTCATTAATAAGTATAATGAATTTCTTTAGTTATATTTTAATTTATTCTGGGGTCCAGCGTTGAATCCCTGTTGATATTGTCTAGGTACCAGAATGGCATTGGTATGCAACATACCAAATGCACATATCTCAAGTTCGGCGTATTTCAGTAAGTCCAATATGTTTTTACTTTCTCGCTGCGGAGTAGAGTTACTTTTCCGCTACGGATTGGGAGATATTTATATAACGCAGCGCGATAAACTCATAATCAGGGCTCTGATAAAGAAAAAGTGTATAAATCCAGATTATAAATTCAGAAAACAAAATCCTCTAATACGTGGTGTAGCCACAACCCATGTTTTGTGGGCTCTTGATAACGAAAAATCGAATGACGGCCAAACGTCTGTCCGTCTGAATGCCATCTGTGAAAAACGCTGGCAGTTTAACTGTTACGCTGATTTTTCCCATAACCGATATTTCCCAATTGATCAGCCTGATGTCGCGGCTCCTTGAATTTGAAACCAATATTTTAATTTTTGGGGTACTTTGCATGAAGCGTCTGCGTCATTTTACAAATTTTCAAAAAACGTCTTCATTATTTTTGATTAAATGTTGTTGTTGGATTGTGTGTAGGATGTTTAAGAGAATGGTGTAGGTATCACAGTTGTTGAAAACCCTGATATTTCGAAAATTGCAAAACTTCTAAATTTTTTCGTAGTCTTCCTACAACTAAAATATTAAAGATAGAGATTTATTTCCTTAATGTTCCTTCAAAATAGATTTTGAAATAAAGTCATGTACATTTTTTCGAAAATTTGAGTACTTTTTGCGTTATTTTGCGTGAAAATAGTAAGTACGTGCTGTTTTAGCACCACTAGTTTTCATAAGCCGCGGCTCGGAAACACTCTAGTTGCCGACATCTGAAGAATGTAAAAGGGATTTAGGGGGTGTGCCGGGCCGTGCTCGCCGGTGCCAGCGGGGGCGGGGGCACATAGCGAACGCGTCGAGTGGGTGCGAACCTCTTTGCCACCCCCACCTCTCGAGACGGGTGGCAGGGTGGGGGAGGGAGGAGCATGGGGGCGTGAACGCCCCGCGATATTGAAGCCAGAGGCCGCCCCCGCAAGCAGTCACCCCCCTCCCCGATAAGCTTCACAGGCGAATGGATATTGAAAAGCTGATTGAAAACTATGGACCAGTATTAAATTGCTCGTTCATCACTACCAATGTTTAATATTGCGTTCTATAAATAACTCACTACAAACATCTCAGAGAGATTGAAATGAAATCGGTGTTTGTGAGAAACACTATCTTAATAGGAGAAGTCACACAGTCATTTTAGTCTTGCATTATAAAATTGGAGCAAATCATAAAGAAGTAAAACACGGAAGAAATAATAAAAAAAATTCTAATTTGATACAAAAGGGATACCATACATTATATTTGATCTAATTTTGTAATTTGTTTATCCAATAAAGTAAATAAATAAATATATAATCGTCTTTATTGGTGGGTAGGTTCATGCTATTACCCCAGTCTTCCGTCTGATTATGTTCAAAAGTCTAGTACAATATATAAGAAATAGAAGTGTGTCTGAAGTGAAAACCGGAGAGCAGGGGCTTGGTGAAAACAATTATTCTCTTAGAATTTATTACCTTCAATATAGAAGTAAATTTATATTTATTCAGAAATACATTTTTTCATTTGAATAATCTATAAGATTTACCCCAAATATAATGAAATTAACTTTGCATAACTCAGCAAGTGAGGAATAGATGAGGACTGGAAATAAAGCGTTTAACTCATCGGTATGTTAGTAAGTACTACTACTTATCACAAAAAGGGGAAAGTTTTTTAAACAAAACTCTAATAATGCGTACGTATTGTTGAGTTATCCATTAAAAACCTTGAAAGAGAGGGCATTTCGTCAGCTTATAAGCGGTTAAGAGTTCAAGTATGGAGAGAAATGGAATTTATTAAAAAATAACTGTAAATATAGTTTTGTAAATTTCGTAATAATAATAATAATAATAATAATAATAATAATAATAATAATAATAATAATAATAATAGTAATAATATTGATATAAGAATATTATGTTAATCTATTCGGCTTTTAAATTCAAAAAAATATTGATGGTAGTGTACATCACTATTTCATTTCAAATGTATATATCAATTGAAAATAAATACTTATTGAAACCATAATGTAATGTGCCTCACCAGTAAGCCAATAATTTATATAACGGTTACGCGTACAACATACACAAACTATAATCCAAACGATTACTAAAATATGAAACTTTCTGAAACAGATATGTAATGGCACCGGAAATTCTACCAACTATTGCAATTAATTTAGATATTTGAAAATCACAACAATATGAAGATTACTGCATTATGAGATTTATGGAGGTGGATGTGTTATCGAATAAGGAATTTGCTCTATACCTTGAATATAAGTGAAATTCAATTAAAAGTTTATACATTAATTCATATTAAATTTAATCTACTTTATGTATGAAATGAAAGCGACATCGCTGACAATTTCTTTATTAGTAATATAATACGAGCAACATTTCCGGAAGGAGGGGGATAGACGTAGGTATTGAGTTCAAGGGCGCTGCAGCCTCCGCCCGTCTGCCTCTGGAGCTGGCGGCAGCGGCGCGCGCGGGCGAAAGGGGCGGCGCCGTCTCATTTCGGCTGAAGATGTGGCAGGCGGCGCTGGAGCTGGCGACGCAGCGGCGCGCGCGGGCGAAAGGGGCGGCGCCGTCTCATTTCGGCTGAAGATGTGGCAGGCGGCGCTGGGGTAGAGGAGGAACGCAAATGAGGCTGAAGATCCGAGGGTGACGACGTAGAGGGGTGGCGGGGCGCGGGGCTTGTGGCGGGTGCCGGGGCGGGGTCTGCGGCGAGGACGGTGGCGGGTAGCGGGAGAAGTGGTGAGGACGTTGATGGAGACAGTGGCGGGGGCGGAGGTAGGTTCCATGACGGGGACGGTGGAGAAGACGGTGGAGAGGACGGTGGCGAGGACGGTGGCGGGGACGGTGGGGACGGTGGTGGGGACGGTGGTGGGGACGGTGGCCGGGGACGGGGACGGTGGTGGGGACGGTGGCGGGGCGGGGACTGTGGCGGGGACGGGACATGGCGATGGCGGGGAACGGTGACGGGACGGGAGACGGTAGCAGGTGGGGCGGGGGGTGGTGGGGGACGGGGACGGTGGTGGGGATGGGGTGGTGGGACAGTAGCGGGGAACGGTGGCGGCAGGACGGGGATGGCGGGGAAGGTGGCGGGGACGGCGGCGAGGACGGCGGCGGGGTCTGAGGAGGGATGACGGTGGCGCGGGCGGGGCAGGTCTGGAACGGTGTTTAGGGACAGTGGCGGAAGCGTGGAGAACGGTCAGAGGCAGACTTCAGAGCAAGGTAAGGAAAGTGGTTGGGGTTCATTCCCGTGTGTGGGGCATGAGCGAGGGGGTGAGGAAGGAGGTTCGTTGACAGAAGCGGAGTGCAGCGGAGGGGCCGCGGCGTGCCGCTTTCTGCTATGCGCGACATCTGGCGGCTGATCCTGACGTGAAAGCCAGCCGCTCTACCAGAGCGGGCGCCAGCTCATCCGTTCCTCTGCGTTTGAGCGCATCCTTCTGCGGTTAGTACCAAGTCGCTTCTTACAACTAAACGAGACACAAACCACGAACTTCAGGGTTTTATTGTGACGTTAGTATTGTCCTACAAAGTGTTCTGAAAATAATTATTGTATCTGTGGTAGCGATGTTCGTTACTGGCAGCCTTGATCTTGCCTGTTGAATTTGACCTCTTTCTATGATGCAGGGCTCGCATTTATACTATTTACATAAACCAAATTGCTGCGCCCTTTCCATGTCAAACATCTTTGAGATTGATCCAAACGTCCGCCTGAGAATGTCGAGTTCTTTGCTTTGGCTAGAACATCGCAGTTTAAACATTGAAAAGAGGATGTTAAAATCCTCACCATATTTTTTTAAAATTTAGTTTGTTTATTTACTCTAGACATGTAAATTTTAGCCCGCGTACTGGATGTTTTCGTCCACTCAACAGTACCGTGAATTTATTAAATTCTTCTCCGCAAATCCTTTCATTTACGTTCCAACGATTTCTTCTAACAGCAGACTGATTCCCGGTATCTATTCATAGCTCGAAGTGAACACTTAAAACTCTTCCAAACGAACTTTAAGTTTTTTCTACATTTAACGGACGCTCATGCGCAGTTACCAAACTTCGTACAAACTTTACCAAACTTTGTACTCATGAGATTCAATCAAGAATTCGTTCATTCCAGACGTGTTCGCATTATCTTTTCCGAGTGTTCGCTCCATCTAAACATTAGTGGTTACTCGCAGTGTCATTTCAAACTCTGCGCGCAACGTATTTAACTTCAACATAGGAGATCGTACAACAACGTTTGGAATTTATCCTATTATTATCCTGACCATTAGCTCCTTTATCGAACTCCTAACAGTCACTTCTTTCCTTCTGCATTGTCATTCGGAATTTCCCTTGCCTTAGCTTTACATGCACACATAATTGTTCAATAGTTCCACAATTTATAATTTCACTAGCTGACCCGGCGAACTCTGTTCCGCCTTAACAGCCGGTCCCATCTTTTTCTCGCGTCGCACTCACTGTGAGAAACTGTACTATCCTTGTTGCACTGCGTACGTGCAAAAACGTGCGTTCTCACACAGGAACACTGTCGAACGGGATAAACAGTATCCTATGTCCGTCTCCTGGCTCTAAGCTTCCTGCTCACCAAATCGGTACAGCCGTTCTTGAGTTATATAGTGTAACTAACTCGACTTTTATATAGATACAACGGCGAACGAAAGGTGGCTATCATTATCGCCTTCTGTTATCAGTGCGGCGTTACAACAATGGGTTACAACAGGCAACAATAACCGCTAACATGCGAAATCACGCGAAAACGTGCGAAAACGTGCAAAAACGTGCGTTCTCACACAGGAACGCTGTCGAACGGGATAAACAGTATCCTATGTCCGTCTCCTGGCTCTAAGTTTCCTGCTCACCAATTTTCAGCCAAATCGGTACAGCCGTTCTTGAGTTATAAATAGTGTAACTAACACGACTTTCTTCTATATATAGATTTAAATAAATGAAATTGAAGAAATATGTGAATAAATGAAAATGTTCAGAAAATTCTTAACGTTTTTCCGCTATTTTCTCCATTTTATTATCCATTTTATTGAAGTCCTTTTTATATCTATTTTTATTCGTTAATCACTGCCCAGAATATTGTTTCTTCTAAGTTCAAGAACAATTGAATTTCGAGTTTGTTTTAATAGCTCTTTCAGTCGTTTCGGGTTTAGAGGAGTCCATTTTATTTTATTGCTCCTTTTATCGTATATACGATGTCGTTTTATACGATGTTTTTGTGTTTGGTTTGGAACAATTCGGAACATCGACTTTGGCACTGTGTGGAAGTGGTCTCTAACTTTTGTCATTTGCGAACTTTAGAAACTTTTTATAACTGAGATTACATACTTTAAATGATATTGTATAATTTAAAAAATACTACTCTAAACCTAGATCTTTATCCATGCTCGATATGAGTATCTCTAATACTAAGAAGAGTAGTATTCGGAGTGTGAATATGGGTCAAAAATTAAAAACTTAAGTCTCAAGCACCATTTGACATTTACCTTGCTGAGTCGCTTACAGTGTAACAAACCGATGTAAATTAATTGCACATTAATTCATAACTACCTAAGTCAAATATCACATACATGATATTTATTTGCCAGTATACGAAAAGATTAATTATAAAAGTAAGATGAATTGTAACATCGACAAGCAGAACAGAGCTTACAACGAACTATTTTTTTTTATTCTCTGAAAATAATCCATTATGATCATATCTAGCAATGTAGCTAAAAATAGGAAACCTAATAACATTGGCTTTTTTCTCCGAAAGTTTCTTCTTTTGTTGTTTCAGTGGATCACGCCAGTTCTGCAATCGGGCAGTACTACTCTTTTCTTTCTGAGCTTACCTTCCGTCGTTCTAACAAAGCTGTCTTTCCAACTGTAAGACAAATTAATTTCTCGCACTCCTTCGTGTCCCCAATTCCTTTTGCGATTTCCTAAATTCTTGGGAGGAGATGAATGAAAACGCGGGAGAGGAAGCTGGCGGCCATCTCCCATCCCTTTGGGGGAGGGGGACGGGCGGTTGGCGTGTGACGAGCGAAAGAGGCGGTGGGGTAAGATTCGGGTCTGGGGCGGGGTATAGGGGACAATGAACCCGTGGCACGAACTTAATTTTGAGTTCAAATCATTTAAATGGAGGAATATATATATATATATATATATATATATATATATATATATATATATATATATATATATAATAGTATAATTATATTATAAACAATATTATAAGTTATATGCTTATATAAATACATCGCTACTCAAACAATTGCCACCCATCTGTCTAGAATCAATGCTGTACAGATCTAATTTCGTCGGCACTAATTTATTGAAAAATATTATATGTTATTGAAGAACTGGCCTACTGTAGTTTGAGATAAGATCATTAAGTTCACTTTTACACACACAACTAGCAGTCTTGGTTTCTACGACAAGAAAATACGAATCCTTAAACTACACTAAAATGTTAAAGTGCGCGGTTGGCACGGGATAATACTGTTTAATCATTCTAAAAATTTATATCAGTAGTTTTCTTATTAAAAGTAACTAGTGAAAACCCGTCAAAATTTGACGGGAGATCTGAAATAAATGTAAAATACTGTGCCCAGACTAATGTTCACAATATATTACATTGTTTGGATCTTCAGGGTATAACGAAGATATTCTGTGATGTGGAGTTCCCAAAATTTTGAACACGTATGGCCCATGACCGGGTAGCAATGCAATATCGGCAACAAATTACACAAAAGAGCACAATTATACTGACGGATATTATTTCTAATGTTTTTTCTTGATGTGTCATCATGTTATATAAACAATTTTGATTTCTTCTGGTGTATTGCTCGAAGATAAATTTATTTTCCCATTCAAACAACACAGAGTAAACTCGTTTGCAGAATTTCTCTCACATGCAAAGTACAAAGCAGAACAAAACTGACATTTCATAGTCAACGACCGAGCAGAAAACTAAATGATCTCACTATCACGACACTTACGCTGACTTTCTCTTTCTCTACGTTCAGTTAATGTACGTTTGCGTCTTTTGGGGCGCGTGGGCAACGATCGACATAACCTGTGTACAACTTCACTACTTAAGTACAACCGAGCAAAACCCACTGTCCGAATGTTCTCTACAAAATACTCCACAAAAGCAAATACATGCAAACTGTCTACGCCACAATGCAATTATTACACCGAAACAAAACCTTGACGAATTGTAAACAATTCTCAACAATCAAAACAAAACATTAAGCAACGCCACCATGCAGCGTGGACATCAATCGACTCATATACATCGATTTTGAAACAGCCACCCTTTGGGAGAAAACAATTGACTATTGATAAGCGTACTATTAAAGAATGATTTAATTAATTAATTTACAACGTAAATGTTGGTGAATCAACACAAACAATATCTGATAACACATCTAGGGATCACATTCTTTCATTTAAAGGAAAAAATACTTCAATCGGTTCAGTAGAAGCTCTAAACGAAGTCATGGCAGAATACCTTATTTTTTTAAATATATAGATTATCAGAAGGAGGAATTGAAAAAATATATAGAGAAAATAATTCCCTTTGGCATCGAAGACACTTTCGGGATATCTAGTGTTAAGTCTTACTATGTAGCATTGCAGTAAAGTGCCTATAAAATAAAAAAGTGCAGATATGTGCAGCTAAATTTGTGTTCTTTTGATTAAGAGAATTCTACTTGATAAATACAACTTTAATTGAGGCTTGAATCTGCAGGACAAATATAATTCACAATGTACATGCTTATTGTTGTTACGCTCCATTGGTTAGCATTTAGCCGTATTATATATAAAATTACTAGACATTTTTCGTAAAAATATACTTTAGTTATAGCCAAAAGAATATTCTGTTTGTAAATAGGAAAAGAATCCACAAAAAATAATGTAAACCCTTTCTTAATTTTACAAATATAGTCGACGAGAATCAATAAATTCGGGTGTTTGAAGCAACGGTAACTTTACGAGACCGTGAGGTCGACAAACACGATTGAAATAACTTTCTGAAGCTGAAGTAGTGTGATCCAGTATCTTCCAAATAAGATTTGATAAGTCAGAATGCCCAACGCGCACTTCGAAGTTTGCCATTATGGCCAGGATTTTGGTCCGATTGAACCCGTGCGTACCGTCGGGACTTGAACCAAGGACCTTTGGGTTAGAAGGACCGTAGTAACATCAGTTGATGTCCATCTCCCCGTCTCGAGAGCGTTGACGGGGAGCGGTTAGCTGAAGGGGCAAATGCCGGGCGGGGTGCAAGAGGGGGCGGGGAACGGGGCGGGGAACGGGGCGGGGAACGGGGCGGGGAACGGGGCGGGGAACGGGGCGGGGAACGGGGCGGGGAACGGGGCGGGGAACGGGGCGGGGAACGGGGCGGGGAACGGGGCGGGGAACGGGGCGGGGAACGGGGCGGGGCGGGGAACGGGGCGGGGAACGGGGCGGGGAACGGGGCGGGGAACGGGGCGGGGAACGGGGCGGGGAACGGGGCGGGGGCACAGGGTGGGGAACAGGGCGAACACCCGGGGCGGGAACAGGGCGGGGAACGGGGGCGGGGAACAGGGCGAGGGGAACAGGGCGAAGGGAACAGGGCGAGGGAACAGGGCGGGGAACGGGAGCCTTGAGGATTGGGGCGGGGAACGGGGCTGGGAACAGGGCGGGGGGATTAGGGCGAAGGAGAACAGGGCGAAGAGAACAGAGGGCGGGGAACAGGGCAGGGGATTGGGGCAGGGAACAGGGCGGGGAACAGGGCGGGGAACAGGAGGGCGGGGAACACGGGGCGGGCAACGGGGCGGGCAACGGGGCGGGCAACGGGGCGGGCAACGGGGCGGGGAACGGGGCGGGGAACGGGGCGGGGAACGGGGCGGGGAACGGGGCGGGGAACGGGGCGGGGAACGGGGCGGGGAACGGGGCGGGGAACGGGGCGGGGAACGGGGCGGGGAACGGGGCGGGGAACGGGGCGGGGAACGGGGCGGGGAACGGGGCGGGGCACGTGGCGGGGAACGTGGCGGGGAACGGGGCGGGGAACGTGGCGGGTAACGTGGCGGGGAACGTGGCGGGGAACGGAGCGGGGCACGGGGCGGGCGCCCGGTCGTAGATAGCCATCTCGCACTCGTGCCTCCAGGCGCGGGCTCCTGAAAGACAAAACGCCCGTGACTGCGCGCGCAGCGGAGGCGCAGATAAGGCAAGAGCGAGGCGAGGTCGCGGCGCAGCGTATGTCAGCGCGATGCACCGCCGGCTCCCTCTTCGCCCTCGTGCAGATAAGATTATTAGCCTCGGAAATGGTTACCTGTCTGCGACTCTCCCGGAAGTGTGTTGTTTTATGATCCAACTTCAGCGAGAATATTCTTCTGCATTTTAGGTATTCTCCGGAAATAAACCAGAACATATATTTTGCTAGAAAAATTAATCATGTGAATACAAAATTTGGCGTTCATATATTTTGAATCTAAATATATCACGTTCATTACTACTCTGAATTTCCCTACAACATTATTGTACTACTAAACGCCCAATCAAACTGATCTTATTGCCAGTATTCTTCATTACTGGGAATGAAACGTGCATTAACTGTCAGTATTAATGTCATATTATGATTGGAAACTCTGTTAGGAGATCAGTTACAATGTTGGCTCTAAAATACTTTATAATATGTGTAACATTCAAGGAGAGTTTTAGTTTTGAACTTTGCTGTTCCACTGAATAAGTGAATATGATTCGCGAACCAGTATTTGCGAGGAAAGCGAAGTGTTTATTTTGCCGATCCGGTGGCCAAGATTGCTAAAAAAGTAGTGTTGAAGCGATCTCGGACCGAAGGGTCGCGAATTCGTGTCCCGCTTCGGGCATGGTTGTCTTTGTATTCCTTCTTTCATCCCATATCATCGCCATATCGTTTCATCTTCAGTTACCATAACCATAACGTCACCTCCAATAGTGGTCGCTAATGACCTAGACGTTGAGGCAACCTTAAATAACGAAAAAAAGTGTTTAATTCAAGGTGGGTCATTAACTTAAGTCACTGCAATGGCGCTAACCGGGTGATCCTAGGGATCGAGACCCGACGATGGCAGGATTTTCGTCATTAGTTATAGAGATAGGTCGAATTCAGTCACTGTGTGCGGAGAATTCTAGCGGCCGGCTGCTCTGAATTTTCGGACTTTTCCGTGTTTTTTCCAATCAACAGCAGGCGAATGTCGGAGCAGCACCATGATAAACGGGCCACGGTCCATGCTGATCTCTCCTTCCTCCTCCTTGACCTATCCTTACCCCCTATTTAAACACATATCTACGCTTATATGCACTGCACTACCTGATGTTTTGGGAGTTTAAAGCTGGTCTTCTCTGGGGCGTATTCCCCTTGGTAGGAGATACCTGGATGAGAAAAACACCGCATGCTTGCATGTAAGTCGTCGCCGGGTCTCACGTTCTAGCAGGGAAGAAACACCGATACCTCTAGATAAAAACATGTAATACACTTACTGTAATAATGACCACAACAGTTCACGCGCTCGGAAACTCGAAATGATTAATCAATTATACAATGTAACTGACCAGATTTACATTATTTGACATTTCCGGGTTTGTAGGCCGTGGTCTAATGGAGACTTGTTGAAGTTGGACAAGTCTCCGTTAGACCAGGGCCTAGAAACCCGGAAATGTCAAATAATGTAGAAACCGGCCGTGAAAGCCTACATTGTACGTTGACCAGATTTAATTCATCTTTTATCATAAATTGAAGTTCGAATGCAATACGTATAGAATGATGCATCTAAAATAATATAATGCGTCTGTAAATTGTCTCAGAGAGAAATATTTCATGGCAATTTATAATATTAATTGTACCAGAGGAAATAAAAATGTTACTATGTCCATTTTGTAAGGCGCATTTACCCATTATTCTTTATTTTCAATTTTCAACTTTAATGTTCTAGATAATTTGATTTTAGGACATCTATAGCAATTCTCTTTCTACTTTTTACGTAGTTTCATTCCATCTGAAAAAAACATTTCCGACAATTAAGCACGAATGTTCCTTAGTGGTAATCCGCTGCCCAATTATTCGAATTACCTTCAAAAGTGGATTCGCGGGAACGCGCCAATACGGAAGAATTTCGCAGCAAAATAAACAGAACCGAAGAAAGTTGTTGGGAGCGTGGGGCGGATTGGGAAGCTAGCGCGACCAATAAAAGCCACCCCATTTAACTTTCGCACTAAAACTAATGGGTCTGTTGCCCCTTCGGGCGAGCGGCTCGTCGCCCGGCGCTGTGGGCGGGGGCGAGGGCGAGGGCGCGCGGGCGGGCGCGTGGTGAGCGGGCGGACGCGGGCTGAGTGGGCGTGGGGCGGGGCGGGGTGGGCGGTGGGCGCGCGGTGGGCGGCCGTGGGGCGGGGCGGACGGTCAGGGACGGGGCGGAGTAGGGAAAGGCGGGCGCTGGGTGAGTGGGCGGGGCGGGGGGCGGGGGGCGGGGGCGAGGCGGGGGCGGCGAGGGGGGCGAGGCGGGGGCAGGGGCGAGGCGGGGGTGGGGCGGGGCGGGGGCGGGGCGGGGGCGGGCGGGGCGGGGGGCGGGGGCGGGGCGGGGCGGGGCGGGAGGGCGGGGGTGGGCGGATGTGGGCCGGTGGGCGTGCGTACGGGCGTGTAGGTGGGTGGGTGGGTGAGTGGGTGAGTGGGTGGGGCGAGGCGGGCCGTCTGATGGGGCGGTCGGGTGGGTGGGGCGGTCGGGTGGGGTGGGGCGGTCGGGTGGGGTGGGGTGGTCGGGTGGGGTTGAGGCGGTCGGGTGGGGCGGAGCAGGTGGGTGGGGCGGGGCGGGCGGGCGGGGCGTGAGTGGGGTGAAGTGGGGGGGGCGGGGTCGGGCGGAGAGACGGGTGAGGCGGAGTGAGGCGGAGTGAGACGGAGTGAGGCGGAGTGAGGCGGAGTGAGGCGGGAGGGTGGGAGGAAGGGCGGGGAGGGGCAAGAAGGGGCGGGTTGGCTTGTGGGTGGTTGGGGCGGTGCGGGCGGGCGGCGGTCCAAGGCTTACGGCACGACGCGCTCTCAATAGCCCGGAACCTTCCACGCCCACCGCGATTTGGACGCTTGGCTGCGCGTAACGCTGCTTCTAACGTTAACCCCCCAGTTAGGAGTGTAAACAGGTACTTGGAAAACAATAATGTAGCTCAGAAAAGATTTTCGTGTGTGGATGAGTGGATGAATATTGATTTGGGGTCACTGTGATCATAAGCTCAGTAAGTGCAGTGCATAAGTACATCTCGGAAGGCGGTGTTCTTCCTCCGCTAAAAAGTGGGATGTGGGGGCGATATACACGTGGGCTTGCCAGGAGGTTCTTTCTGGACGTAACTTCTCAACGGTGCACCACCCAAGCAGGGACATGCTTTAAACCACAGGCAGGTCTCCCGACATTTGTTGTACTGTAGTGAATGTGTCAATATGTAAAGTTAAAAGCCCCCAGTTAGGAATGTAAACAGTTTTAAAACAAAAACGTAGCTCTGAAAAGATTTTCGGGTGACTATGAGTGGATGAATATTGATTTTGGACGCATCTGTCTCTATGAACATGGGTTCAGCATAAGTAGATCATAAGTTCGTAAATCTCTGAAAGTTGCGGAGTTATTTCTCCGCCAAAACGTGGGATGCGGGGACGACGGACATGCCAACTTGCTGGGGGTTCCACTTCTAGATATCTTCTTTGGTGGTGCACCGTCCAAACTGGGACAAGCTGTAAACTCCCGACTGGCTTCCGACACGTGTGGTTGTGTAGGGTAATAAAGGAAGACGATAGGTCAAGGAAGAGAAAGAACAGATCACACACGGTACGGAAGAACAAATCTCACGGAAAACTACCGATCAGAGCAGCTAACCTCTAGAATCAGAGTACCTAGCCGCTAATAGGTAGCATTCACAAACAATGTTTGAATTCTACCTATGTAGCTTGTGAAGAAAAACAAACTATTGGAACTAGAACCCTAGAAATAATTCAAAAGGAACTAATTCAAAAGGAAAACGAACTCTCGTAGCTTTTATTGAGAAAATATGATGGTAATTAGGACACATATTTAAGAAAACACTTTTAACTAATAAGTTTGTTTAACATTCTTTCACAGACCATTTACGAATACGTCACAATAATGCCCTTATATTTAATTTTGTTCAATTTTTCTTTTGGCTGAGAAGAATTCAAATTTTCATTTTTTTCTTGTCATATTTTAGCGCTATTAATGCAGTCCAAATTGATCACTGGCGTAAAAAAATCTGTACAAAAACATCGATAAAATTATATAATTCATCTGATATTAATTTTAAACTTTCTTTATTCTGCGGGCCGGCCAATTAGCTGCATTGACTGTTTTGGTTCCTTTTAAGAATGTATTGTTTCTTTTATGACGATTTCCTCTCTTTTTAATAGTTTGCTAAAAACGAAATATAAACTGTAGTATAAACTAACTGCAACGTCTGGTCTTGGGACTTTTCAAACGTAACTTTTTGTAATAAAACTTAACACAAAACAAAAACTACATAAACAGTACTATTTGATTAACTCTCTGTCGTTCCGTGTGCAATGCTCAATGCGACTAACTACGCGGCGAACTCCACTTTTCTCTACTGTGTTGCACGAGGCAGTTACTCCTTTAAAATAGCCTAATGGAAAATTCAGACTTGAAAGGAAATTCGGAGAATGAGAAACAAGAACCAAACGTGCATTAGTAATGTTACTCTCGACAAAATTTTAGAGAAACGTTTTATTGTTTTGAGATAAGGAGGCGCTTAACAGAGCATTAAAACGGACTACCTGTGGAAGGAAGCTTGTACAAAATTTCACTCTACATGTTTATTGCCCTCCCTCTTTAAAAAAATTGAAAATCTGTTGTATATAGTGGAAAATGCAATGGGAAAAAGGAAATGTGACACAAAAATAAACCTTAAGTCACTTGTCAGTGTCTGATTTTCTGACGAAAAAATAAAAAAAACAGAGATTAACTTTAGCAGAGTCAATGCCTAAGAGAATAAATGAACTTATTAAAAATAAAGGGGGGAATGCAAATTATTAATTCATCAAAAGTTTACATTTGGTATATTTTCCCGTGTGTAATGAAATGTTCTAAAGGACAGTGTGCGTTGGGATTAAATTTGTTCACTACTGTACTTGCATCTAAAAATTCCATCGATAAAAAATAAATAAATAAATAAATAAAAAGTTCGATGCAACCCGCAATGCACATGTGTGTTGCGGAGAGGATGTGCTCCAGCAGGCGAGGCATGCTGGAGGTGGGGCCGATCAGTGCCAGGAGAAGTAGGGCGGGGGTGGGACAGGGAGAGCAAGGCGGAAACGAGCAGAGGGAGTTCGTGGGACGGAGCAATGCTGAGAGGAAGAAATGTAATGGATAATTAGTTCAGGCGAGGAGAGGCAGGGCGGGAATGAAGTAGAAGGATGGGTGGTTCGAATCAAACAGAAGGTAGCGTGGTGGAGATGGCCATGCCACGTGAGGCGGGAAGGGTAGGACAGGGTGTTATAGGGAGATGGGGAAGGTGCGACATGAAGGAGTCGCCAGAAATGTAAATGAAATTACTGGCATCTTATATAACTATAAAGAATACTATTCCCCTCTAGTCTAAAGAGTAATAAATACATGACTTGGAATATTCCAGCTAGTTTTACATAAATTTAAAAGAACTAGTGGCTTGAAGATGGAAATGCTGCTACTTTATTGAGCTTAATGTAATGATAATAAAACAGTTCTTTCTTTCATTCTTTCTTGCCCCCTTTCTTTCTTTCATTTTTCCTGTCTTCTTTCATTCTTCGTTTCTTTCTTCGCTTATTTATGTTTCTTTCCTTTCTTCTGTATTTGTTGTGTGTTTTTTTTGTTCTTTGGTTCTCCCTTTTTTATTTCCGAAAGCTCTACAGCTCAATTCCAGCTGTGAACAATGTTAATCTGCTACAGCGTAGTACTGCCAATACAGTTTGCACTGCATAGATTTATTCTTTCAAATGAGATATGAAAGTTTCAACAGATGGCAACATGGAATTACATTGTGCAAATAGTAGAAAACGTTGTGGGTGCTCTGGTATTAAATCCTCAGCGAGAGAACTGAATCAATCAATGATTAATAGGAGGAGAATAAACGTAATAATTTCTTAGCTCGTGCAAGAAATTTAGCAATTTGTTCCCAGTAAACTTTGTTACTATTCGCACGTAATGTAAAGTTGCTGAAAACGGGTTGACAGTTCGTGCAGTGAAACGCATTGTTATAATAATTCCAGCAATTTATGGAGGTTGGATAAACAAAGTCTTAAGTGTTACTAACATAAGTAATATCAGGTATACAGGCAGACACTTCATTCGGTCTGAGTAAAAGGAAAAATTAGCGAGAATAGTTGCGCAAGAAATATGAATGATATATGTGTGGTAGTTGCAACTCTGTAAGTAAGGAATATCAAACCAAGCGAGGGTCTATGAACAAGACATCCTATGAAGATGAATTTTCTCTGACAAATCCTCTGTGCATAGGGAAAAGGACGAGGACGAGATCAAGAACGAGGGGGAGGAGGAGGAGGGCGACGCGCGCTACAAATGTAAGGGGAGTAACATCAAACATCCAGAAGTGATGAAAATCGAGGGCAGGGATAAAGATGGTTGGTTTGTTGTTAGTGATTCCGGGCGTGTCAACAACCGAGGTCATTTTTCTCGAAAGTGTAGTGCATGTTTTTCCCTTGGGAGGTAGCGGTGATCTTCCCCCGATGGATGAAGAGATCCGGCGACCCACCGTCGGCTAGCGGGTTTCCCACTACCATGAATCTCCCATCAGCGGGGTATCGCCCCAGCCGGGTCAAACTATATGCTCCCGATAGATCTCCCGGCATATGTGGTACTGTAGGGCATGTTAGTCAAAGTGTGTGTATAAGGGGTGAGGATATGACAAGGATGGGGAAGGAAAGATCGCACTCTGCCGTCGGGACTCGGACCTAGAACTCCACAGTCAGAGTCATTGCAATAACATCAGTTGATGCACTGAGTCACCTCTCCTGGTCAAGGATAAAGAAAAGCCAACGCGAGTAGAAAGAAACAATCTTAAGTAGAAAGTAAACAACCGTACACAGCAACCCGTCAAAATAAAACATTCTTTGCAAATCGCATCTTTAGGGACTGAAACGATTTATCTGTAACATACCTAGATTCCTTTCTCGAAAGTGTGAAATTATGTCATTTTCTTGCCACTTCTACAATATTGAAGCTAAAGAATTTTTCAATATTATAAAAGAGGCCATTTGAAGAAACAAGTAGTTTTCGTAATTTTTAGTTGAAATTAATGCCAATTACAAAAAAACATTTTCCCAAAAACCTCTCCAATTTTTTCTTTAATTTTTCACGAATAAAACAAGGGACGCTTAAAAGAATAGTGGATGTCTCATTTTCATTGATCTCTCTGAAAGTTTCGAAAATTGGGTATTGGAAATATTAGGTTGTAACAGTTCTAATTTTAAGCCTCGCCCCGAGTTGGATCGTCACAGAGGATCCGTGGCGTGGAGGTAAGGTGCATGGCAAGTGCACTCGGAAGCCCTGAGTCTCGGCGCGGAAAAAATTGCTAGTTGGAAACACTCTTTTGTTAATTCATGCAGTAGTATAAATATTGTATGGCAGTTTGAAATAATACCACGCCTAATTTTGGTAACAAGGACTTCATAGTAAAATAATCTATTCTTGATTTCTCAAAACAATAAAATTAACAATTACATTTTTATTTCAAAAATATTGTTTGAATGGAAGTATTCAATAAGGAACACACCTTTTAAGCGAGAATATAAATATTTTCTTGACAAAACATTCTAAAAATGGAGAAATGTTTTAATCTTATTACATGGTGTACCAACATTTCTCATAGTGAAAAAAGTAAGCAGTTAGTGAAGAATAATCAAGAATTGCTTTTCTAACAAAAACGTCTATGTTCCTAATCTATTTTGTCTCAGAAATTCTCAAAATAACCCCTGAACAGAGAAAAACTATCTTGTACAAAGTTTGCCCTCATCTGTCATTAAATAGGGGTTTCAGTTTGCATGGCACAGTGGAATTGGAACGAAATTCATGCTGGATGCGTATTGTAATATTCTCGTGAACATCACGAATTGTACTGCAGAGAAACTATTATATCCGCTGTTAATTGCGTTCTTATTACAGGTTTTTGAGAAATGGCTGTCATAATTTGTCAACATTCTCCGTGATCACGCAATGCAAATTGTTCATTTGACGTTTTCTTCTTACACTGAACCGGGTACTGCTATGAGTGTATTCCATTTTAATAAACACATACATCTCATTATGCGGAAGATTGCAATGACTACCAGAAACTATATTTATTTTCACTATAAACATGCCTGTGAAGACAACGACGCATGATGTTCGAATATTCTACATAAGAACGTCCAAAGTCGCAAGTTTGATGTTGCCTCATGCAAATAGCCCGCGGTTGGATTTGTTCGTGTGAGTGAAGGGTGTCGTAGAAAACGTTTTCACTCGGTACGAGCAACTTTGGCGTGTTTGAGAGAGTCCAAATTAAACGTGTCATTTTGAAATATCGTTTAACTTTGGAAGAGATTGTGTAATTAAAGCACATTGTAGAAATCAGTTGAAGTAAGAAGGTAGAATACTTACTCTCGTAGAATACTTACGCTTCAACAAAATCTACGATCAGAAAAGTTTGAATGATCATCATTTTAAGGGACAACGCTGTTCCTTGCTGTTCGGGTACGATATCCATACTGTTTTTTCGTTAAATTCCATCGTCTGTTGCTGTTGTTCATGGTCATGTAGGAGTTTGACGAAGAGTAAAATCACGAAATCGGAGTGGTGTTGCGCCAGGAGTCGTGGACAATTCAAAGAGATACAGAGAAAGCTTTTAACAATGAGGTGTCGTTATTGACTTTATAACAACTGGCTTACTTTTCTTTTCTTCAAAATAAATGAAATTAATTACATATTTTACACAGTTCAATTTCTACACGCATCACATCATTAGAAGATAAGATGTAAGGATCCATTTTATATTCTTTTTTGGATGAACAATACAATTTTTTATATCTATTGCCGATAACTTGATTACGAAAGTATTTATTGAACTTTGAAAATTATCACGTGCAATTTGGAAGTAAAATGCTTCACCAAACTCTGCCGTAATTTCGAGAGTTTGTTTACGAGCAAAAGACACGCATTGGCGGGCTGCCACATCCTTTAAACTATCTCGGATCTCGCACGCGAGCTATGACATTGGACACGCCTCTCTGAGGCGTCCATTGGTTTGAAAAAATTGGTAGTAACCAAGGCACATTAAAATCATACGATACAAAAGTGATTATAAGAATAAAAAATCTTACTTTCGATTATTTTCAAACGTAATACTAAGTACAATACGTAAGTAATATGTAATGTAATATGTCCTACTTTGAAGTAATGCTCGACAGTGTATACTAACTTTCGAATGTGGTTTCTTTACTTAAACACATCTTTACAGAACGTCAGCAGAATGTATTGTAATATATCTACTACGTTGTTGAAAAATGTAACATCTTATAATGGAAAGTAATATGTCGAAGGTAAATATACATCCAATATATTCATTCCAAGTGCAATTTTCATCATTGTCAAAACCTCTTTGATAATTTAAAAAATACGATCAGTGTTTATTCAAACGAGAACAGCATGACAAGTAATAGAGCGAAGTTTCAAAAATTAAGAGAATGTGCAACAAAAAAACGATCTAAATTTATTAATATGACCACAAAAGCATTTTAAAATATTGGAAAGAAAAGCAGTCCGGTCGAAACGCATTTTACCACGTGAGCGTAAATGCGAGTATAATCAGCGAAGTTATTCTACGAAGGAACCACTTCGACTGGCCGGAATGCACATAAATCTCGCGCAGGTCGGTGACATTGCAAGTGAGAGTGATGGAAGCATTTACAAATGAGCTAACTGTAAACAAACGCATTGATGATAGAAATGCATGGGCGTAACTTGCAGTTGTATCGTCAGCAGTGGCCAAGTAGTAGCTGTCAAAGCGGTCCTTTCTTACAGTAATCACTTTCATAATTGAAGGGCTGAGTGCAGGAAGGTATTAACTCAGAAAATGGCCAAGGGAGATATTTGAGATTTAGTAAACTTGCCAGGAAATTGTTCTTATATTACTGGAAATTATTTCTTCTTTATATTCAAATATTGTGATTTTCATCAAAAGTAGCAAGGCAAGTCATAGGAAACACATAGAAAAGTCGTTAACACCTTCCTGCACTAAGCCGTTCAATTCAGTGCGGCTGAATCCTCCGACTGCCGGCGCGTGTCCGGCGTGCGCGGGAGCACGTGCGTGACTCACGAGCGTGTAGAGGGCGCTGGCGTAGCTGCCGGTGCGCAGGGAGCGCCAGCAGCAGCACGACTGCAGGATGGCCATGGCCGCGGGGCATGGCGGGCGCAGCGACGCCCAGTGGCGGCTGGCGAGCCAACGTGTCGTCGCCCGTGGGCGCTCGCGAGCGACTGAGCCGGCCTGCCCTCCTGCCGCCCGCCCCGCGCCTCCGGCGGCGTCGCTCTCTGCCGCAGGACGCGTGCGCGCCGTCCCCGCCCCCGCGCCGCCCCCCGCGCGCTCCCCCGGCGCCGCCCACCGCGCCGCTGACAGGTGGGTGCGCGCGGCGCCGCCGCCGCCTCGGCGTGACGGCTTACTCCGACGCGGCGGCGGGCCGTGGCGGCGGGCAGTGGTGGTGGTGCGGACGGTGGCGGTGGTGCGGGCGGAGGCGGTGGTGCGGGCGGTGGCGGTGGTGGTGCGGGCGGTGGCGGTGGTGGTGCGGGCGGTGGCGGAAGTGGTGCGGGCGGTGGCGGTGGTGCGGGCGGTGGCGGCGGTGCGGGCGGAGGTGATGGTGCGGGCGGTGGCAGTGGTGCGGGCGGTGGCGGTGGTGCAGGCGGTGGCAGTGGTGCAGGCGGTGGCAGTGGTGCGGGCGGTGGCGATGGTTCGGGCGGTGGCGGTGGTGCGGGCGGTGAGGCTGGTGGTGCGGGCGGTGGCGGTGGTGGTGCGGGCGGTGGCGGAAGTGGTGCGGGCGGTGGCGGTGGTGCGGGCGGTGGCGGCGGTGCGCGGGCGGAGGTGATGGTGCGGGCGGTGGCAGTGGTGCGGGCGGTGGCGGTGGTGCGAGGCGGTGGCAGTGGTGCGGGCGGTGGCGGTGGTGCGGGCGGTGGCGGTGGTGCGGGCGGTGGCGGTGGTGCGGGCGGTGGCGGTGGAGCGGGCGGTGGCGAGTGGTGCAGGCGGAGGATGTGGTGCGAGCGGTGGCAGTGGTGCGGGCGGTGGCGATGGTTCGGGCGGTGGCGGTGGTTCAGGTGGTGGCGGTGGTTCGGGCGGTGGCGGTGGTGCGGACGGAGGCGGTGGTGCGGACGGAGGCGGTGGTGCGGGCGGTAGCGGTGGTTCGGGCGGTGGCGGTGGTTCGGGCGGTGGCGGTGGTGCGGGCGGTGGCGGTAGTGCGGGCGGTGGTGCGGGAGGTGGCGGTGGTGCGGGCGGTGGCGGAGGTGGTTCGGGCGGTGGGGGTGGTGCGGGCGCTGGCGGTTGCGCGGGCGGGCAGCGGTGGCAGTGGTGATGGCGGGCGGCGGGCGGCGGGCGGCAGCGGGCGGCGGAGGATGCGCGCGGTGGAGGGGCGAGTGGCGGGGGAGGGGCGAGCGGCGGCAGGTGCCACGCGCCATGCGCCGCTAATAAAGCCAGCGCTCGCCGCCACACGACGTCCAGCGGAGCGGCCGCAGTCCATCACCTACGGGGGACTTGCGACACACCCAAAGCCCGGCTCAATACCTTTCAATCAGCAACTCTCTTTGAGTTAAAATCACATTACTCGTGACACACTTTTACGATATGTGCTGTTTATAAATCATAAAATATGAATAGATATAAAAAGTAATTATCAGAAAACATGTTTTTAATTATTTTTCTTCTTCAAACACCAATATTACATCATTAGAATTTTTTATCAGATATATCAAACTCCGTGATATCAATAGTTGCATAGTTTTAATTCCTCTGAAATAATTATTTTTTATATAAAATTACGGTTAATATTACACCAATTCATGATTTGGTATTTACCCCTTTCAGGTGGACTCGTATTTTATTACATCATGACATTTTATTTTATTTTTTAACAGGAGTGTTTTCTGGACAACTATTGTGGTGCCATTGTGAGCATCACAGTTACCATTTGTGAGACTCTGTCGAATATACAAGATGTCGTTCACTTTTATGGTGCACCCATAGTGTGACAGTACACCATAGTATAAAAAGAGTTTTCGTCGCAAACGAGACCTTCGCGTCGTTATGTCGTAGCCTTCAACCTCCGACGCCAACATCGTGGATTTTCATTATTGTTCCAAATCGAGTAAAGCTAACCTTTACCCACGCACTCAACTTGACCTACCTTACTTTCCCAGCTTACTTTCCCACTACCTTACTTTCCCACTTCTACCTAATCTGCCACTATTTGCTTCCTTCTTCCTAACCTCCGTTTGGAAATACCAGTGGTTTGCGTAGAAATACAAACAAGAAATAAAAACCTGCACAAATGGCATCTAATTTAGACAAAAAGAAATTAATATATTCAGTGAAATACAATAAAATAAAAAAATACATGCAAAACGCTACGAAGCCTATATGCCACGGCTGATGTAAACAACTTGGCATTTGTGCCTCTTTGAATGCAAAAAATAACTTTTTGTGATTTGCACCAGCAATGTGAATATTCAAATATCTCACAATACTTTATTATTTGGACATATGTTTTGTCAGTTACTGTTGCGCCATTGTGAGTATCACTGTTTTTTTGTGAGGCACTGTATCCAATGTATAATATGATATTCATTTTGTAGAGGACGTCTATTTCATATTTTTCACATATTGTACGACTACATTGCGTGCATCCCAGTTACTTCTGTGAGGCACACTCTTCAATTGTGACATGTTATTTGCCCTCGTGATGTGCTCGTCTACTGAACTTCATTGTGAATATCACATTATTTTTAAGAAGCTCATTTGCACTGTGTTTACATGTACTTCGATTAATTTTCAGTTTTTCTGCGGTTATCCTTGCTTAATGAAATGTCATTCCATTCACTTTTTTTTTACTTTCTCTCCTTACGTATACTTCGTAAGAAGAGAAAGGTATGCAATCTTGGGCCAGAAAACGCCGAATTGTGCCAGAAAAAGTTTTTCTTTGCACTTCTTATTTCATTGCTGCAGACATTTGAATTTCATTCTGATAATAATAAGTATTTTGTCATTTATTTTGATATCCTACATTTGACAATACTTTTGTACTATTTTTCAGTGTGTTGTCCAGAGAAAAATATTTGCATTCTTAGGGCCGTATTCATAGTCGTCACTTATAATAAGGAAAACCTTAAGGAGTTCCTTATAACGTTTTCCAATTCATAGAAGCAACTTATCCATCCACATAAGAAAATACTTATAGCTATAAGGAAGGTCCAGCCTTCACTTATAGCTATAAGTGAACGCTCTCTTGATGCGTTGAAAATTGTCGTAATTTGAAAGAAATTGAAATGGAAGACTATTTCAAATATTATAAGGATTTGTACAGTGGGATCTTTCTTCGTAGCAACAAGTGATATTTACGTTACATGCAAAACCCGTTGAAAATGCCCAGCGATCTAAAATTTAAGACAAAATATTGTTTTACTAAGACTTTTGTTGTACACTTTTTGGTAACATTGGTGGCTAAAACCACCTCTAGCTAATAATATATATATATATATATATATATATATATATATATATATATATATATATATATATATATATATATACTGATTTCACCACAATTTAAGTCTTTGTTTAAGAAACTAGCACTATTTAAGAAACTGTAGGTTAGGTTACCTCACGGACGCAAGCATGTTCACGGCCAATTTGATGGAGCGCTTCTGGCAAGATTCAAGAGGCTGTGAAACAGCCAATACATTGTTGCCACACGAGACACTGCTAGCATCGTACTTATTATAAGTATCGTCTATGAATACCAAATGTGTATAAGCATTTCCTTATCGAAAGTAACTTCTTATAGCTTAAGTATTTTCTTATCCTATAAGTCACGACTATGAAAATGGCCCTTAATGTTTTTTGGATCACTTATTGATGTCACAAAGACATCTAATCCATGTACGGGTCAACCTGTATCAATACGGCGTGTTAGTTATTATTCTACCACCGAATTGACTTCCCCTAAAATATATAGTAAATTTTCAGTCGTGAACTTCGAAAATTTAGGGCGGTTATTACTCGTATGTTGGATACCAACATTGAGGTCGGGCTTATAAATCTCAATCTAATTAATGTGCCTCTCTTCTGTCACTTTGCTATCTCTTCCATTTATAACCGTATTTATGGTGTGATTACATCTATTTTAAATATATCTACATTATTATATCCCCCTTTCGTGATCGCTTATTATAGCTATTAACATACCCAAAAATGTTATGAGTGTTACTACTGCGGAGGCCAAAAGTTAAAAATCGAGGCAGGCCATAGTGGAGCCGAGATTTTTAATTTGAACGAGGCAATAATAACACTAACATTTCATGGTATGTTCAGCATTTTATCGGGTACCAAAAAATATCACGATTTATACGAAAATATACGACATTACTGTGATAGTAAACAAATGAATTTTGTTTGTGCGGCACGTTACTACGATATTGTTAGTTGTTGCTTGCGTTAAATGTATTTAAACAATATTCGTATACCGTGGTTCGAGAAAAGATGGATGGAAATAATTCTCCTGAACCTAAAGATACCTAAAGAAATGACGTTTGGTGAGGACGTTGGTGCGTCTACTTTCAGAGGCGACACCTTCTGATCGTCGGTAAATATGATTACCGGAGAAGAGGTTCATTCGGTGAATACCAGGAAAATGAGGTTAATTTACCCAATATACATTTTAATTGCACTATTAATATTACAATTGACATTAATTATCACGAAAACTAATATGAGTTACTTTTATTCTGAATTTTTTGAATCTGATTTGTTTTGTACATCGCCATGTTTTTTTTCATAATAAACATTTGACTTGTGATAAATCGATGGTTGTTTATTTACGTTGCTAAGGATGTTAAATTTCTTAACATACAGGTAGGCACAAGTGCACTTATAAACCTGTAGGATTCCATGTTGACAGGGGTAAAAGGCGTATGTGACTGATAAAATTATTTTACATACTATCTGTACAATGCCTTACATGCTTAACGTTCCATGAACACATTTAGCAACGCAGCTCTTTGCCATATAGGGAATATTACGTATTAGAGCTCATATTTCCCGAGCGGTCTTGTTTACTTTCACGTGATTATTTTGGTAAGGAGTTGATATCGTTATTTAATTCAACTAGACATTGAATTTTGATTAATTTTTGATTGTATTAATTACACGAATTTTCAAAGGATCCATCCTTCAGCACTGCCAATCGCGTCCTCCCGAACTAAATCACCATCTTCATTCAACGCTATGATTTAATTGGCGTTTTATTTGAAATTCCATAGAATGTTATCATAATTATAATCCAAACAATATTTTTAACTAATTCTAGTTTTTGAAGAGTGTTATTTCTCGCCTCTTCTCCTCAAGTCAATTATTTGTTTGAAATACCTTTGGTGAATCCCGGATAGAGGGAAAGATATGCATCGTTGAGTTTACTTGTGCGACTGCTGGATCAGTACGCATGGATAACTTGAGTGCAAGTCTTGGTAGAGTGAATATCACCGCCATGTTGGTATTTTTTTGCATTTAAATCATGCATTTTTATTCTTTGTCCTCAGTTATAAATGCAACTGAAAGTGTTATTAAACCATGGCTAATAATGAATTCTTCTCTATGTTAATTCATAATTGTTGGCTGTTTATCAGGTGTTTGAATTATGTATTTTCCTGTATTTTATTAATGCATTTTCATTCTTATTTTTCAGTTCCTACGTAACTGACTAGCTGATTACCAAAATCATGTTTTGCAATTAAATTTTCACTCCGTTAGTACACAGCGTAGATGCTGCTAGAGCAGCATCAATAACAATCTCATAGTGTTCGCCCTCACGGCGTTTTTCGATGGTTAATCGTTTCTTCTGCATTCCGGGATATCTTTTTCCGGTCTACTACTATTTTTTAAATTATTTTTAACCCGAGATAAGTTGCATGGAAAGACTTGTATTGCAAACTTCATTAATGCACTTGTAGTTCGGTTTTAGAAATTTTTATATTTGCTATTTTCAGTACCTTATTTTTTATGTAAACATTTCTTTGATCGTCCAGTGGTTCCAGGCTTTCAATCCATTCTTAGAATTTGTTTTTCTCGCGTATAAACGTAGGATTGCAAATCCATTGCGCACCTGTAACATTGACCCAGCAATGTCCAGGAGATCAAACGGATGGGATCTCAACTTCCAGTATCACAATCCATGGAGGCATTATAACCTTCATGAAGGATAAACATACGAATTGAAGTAAGAATGAAATATATAATTCAGATTATATTATTATTTTATGTCCTCCTACAAGAACTGAAATCGGAAATAACGTACTATTTGCATAACGAAGAAAATCAGTAACATGTGTCGAAGTGAGAAAAAATGAAACGTTGTAAAGTTAATTCCATAAATATGAAAAGTTCAAGAAAATTATTATTTAATCACTTTTATTGTTTTTATAGACTGTGAGCAATTATTACTTTCTGAAAAATACGCAGACATGTCGATGCATGAAGATATGTTAGACGAATTATTTAAACTTTTATCAATAAATCCTCCATAACTGACAATAATACATGTATATATATACAAAAAATGATATTTCATGCTATGATGATGCTTCATGATAATGCATGTGTAATCACCTCTACGCAATGAAACTTTTTTGAATCATTTACCAACTACACCAGTTACGTTCGTCAATAAGAAGCAATCTGTCTTAGGTTAAGAAATATATTCTTTTAGGCTTTTAGTTCTCCCCGTTCATTCTTTATTTTATTTAGAATTGTAAAGTTTTCTTAACACTGTGGAAAACACTTAGACATCCTATTTAATGTCTTCGGAGACTTCTTCAATAATGTTCGGATATCACTAATTTATTTTTATTTCAAATCCTAACCTTGCATAACGTTGGAAATGCCATCAGTTTAAAAAATGTTTGCTTCATCGAAGTAAATATAACCCCACAATGAAGGCGACAGTTCATTTCCCAGCCATTAAGCTGTTAAATTAATAATTAAAAGTGATAAAAATAAGCAATTTCCTATCGTAGAAGAGTTCTTCATAATCCGATTCCTACAAATAGTTTACACACCAAATCTCACCGACGCCTATGTATCTAACATTGCGAAGGGAATATTTGCACCTGCGTACACCGAAAAAATTTCAGTCTCGTATCCATTTCGGACAATACATTCCATTACGCGAAATCTACTTTTAAGGTGATGTTATCTTTGGCAAGATGAAAAAGAAATATATGATTTCAACCCAAAATCCTATGCAACAACCCAGTCACGTCT
The DNA here is from genome assembly GCA_011170035.1 of Teleogryllus occipitalis. Classification (NCBI taxonomy): domain Eukaryota; kingdom Metazoa; phylum Arthropoda; class Insecta; order Orthoptera; family Gryllidae; genus Teleogryllus; species Teleogryllus occipitalis. The sequence goes on along the minus strand of BLKR01003225.1, from coordinate 26,211 downwards.
TTAACCGCATTACGCCTCGGTCGCAGTGGAGAAAGAGGGCGAACTCTCTCCAATTGGGTTAGAGCGCGGATCTCCGGTTGCGGCGAAAGGCGAGGCAGCCGGCAGCCCAGACGCACACACTGGCTCCAAATGGAGCGAGGGCGGACGCGGGGGAACCAATTTTGTTTCATTTTAATTCATCTGATTTTCGGGAAAGGCAAATGAGGCAATAAATGTGTTTTTGATATAAAGTATTTAACACTGTTAACCTGTAATGTTGATTGATTGATTGATTGTTACTTATTCCGGGCGCGTCAATTACTGAAGTCATTAGTCCCATAAGAATAGTTCATGTTTTTTAATCGAGAGGTTGCGGTGATCTTCCTAAGCTGGATGGTGGGATCCGGCGCCGATCTTACTTACGGGGTTTTCTCAACCAGGTATCTCCCACCAGCGGGGCACCGCACCAGCCAAAGCAGGCTTGAAGCCCCCGACCGGTCTCCCGGTATTTGTGGTAGTGTAATGCGCGTGTGTGTGTGTGTGTGTGTGTGTGTGTGTGTGTGTGTGTGTGTGTGTAAGGGGTGAGGATAGGACAAGGAAGAGGAAATAAAGATCGCGCGTGGTCTGTGGCCCATTTGTGAGGGTACTGCTCCGGCATTCGCCAGATGCTGACGGGAGAAACCACGGAAAACTACCGACAAGAGCAGCCGGCCGCTAGAATTGCCCTCCAGACAGCAACTGAATTTGACCTAGCTGACATGCTAGTGTCGAAAACCCTGTTGCCGTCGAGTCTAGAATCTCTCGGTGAGAGGCGCTGCAGTGACATGTGTTGATGCACTGACTCACCTCTCCCGGTACCAATAATGTGAAATTGGACACGATAAATGAAATACGAACTACATTATTGTTCGAGTACGTTTCCAAGCTCTGCATTCTCATCTTCAGGTTCATCTTAAAGACATATAAAAATAATTCATCTTTTTTGGTATGTATTATATATATATATATATATATATATATATATATATATATATAGAAATATATAACTATATATATATAGTTATATATATAAATAGAAGTATATAACTATATATTAGTTCAGAATCCTGATCTTCTAGCTAACAATGCAAATTATATTGACGATCAAGAAATATTAATATTAGGTGTTAATATATTAACTACAAATACTCATTAAGGTAGATACATTGAAAATTCAATATGAATCACCGTCTTACATGGCACAAACACCATCTGATGCCAGAATAAATTCAGGCAGTCTTCAAGCAAGGAGAAACCTTACTGCATTAGAAAACAGTATTTTACAACACATTTGGTTAACGAAAAATCGTGCATTCGTTAAAGTATATTTCAAAATAACCGGGCCTGAGGAGTTTGCGGACTACATACGGTTCGAGACTAAAATAAGTGAGTGAAAATATGGGAATAAATTGGGAATGATAAAATGATTTTCAATTGTAGTTCGTAGCACTTATAGATGTATTAATTCAAAGGCAAAGCATTAATAAAAGTACACTGGTATTTTTGCATAAAAATACATAGAAAATGACGCTGTAAGAAGGAATAATACATTTTTTTGTGTTGAAACGGACAATTTTACTGCTATTGTTACTTGTGTTTTATTAGAACATCTATCAGGAGAAAAACGAAAAAACGGATTCAAAGCTTCAAAGTAAAACAACAACGAGGCATACCCATTTTAAATCAGCCATTATATTTTTTTTCTATTGACATATAATTCAGTGAGACGATATTTTCTAATAGTTTATGCAATTCATAAAGTTAATCTTTATTGCATAGGTACATGTTTTGAAAACGAGCAACGTTACAAGCGAGTTCGTCATTTGTGCTGTAAAACGCCCATTTATGATCGATTTCTTGCAACAGAAAAGGTCGTTTATGCTGATATACAAAAATCTTTTTTAAACCAACTTTTTCTAGCTTACTGGATCATTTATTTTATTTAATAATCACCTACCAATGCCATTCCAAAAGTCGGAAAACACCAATGGAGACAGTAAATGATGCACACCAAAAGGAATTTGCAATATAATTTAACGAACTTTTTATTTAATTTCAAATTACAGTGCGCCAAGAAAGTTTCTCCGCAGCGAGTCAAATCTCAGACTTCTAATAAAAATTGCCTTTTTATTGGTAGAAAACAGATCCGTAGGAAACAAATGAAGGGGACAACACTTCCAGCATCCATTATGATTCTGGTGAGAACTCAATATACGTTTTCAAGCTGCAGCACGTGATACCAACATATTTTCTGTTGCAAGGACTCTCACCAGCAAAAAGTCACTGTGGAGAGACTTTTCTGGTGCGCTATTTATAGTTAGTTAATGCCTTATTTTACTTACCAAGACACGGCAATCAGGTCGGTTCTTCTGTCTGATCACGCAAATTTCCTTATACTCCTAGCGGAGACAGGAGGTATTATTCGGTTTCTGAAACAGGCAATTTGAATTCAGTTCAGAGACTTCATTGAGGTTTGACGATATTTTACATCCCATAAATTTACAACATGGGACTGCCAGCTTTACTTACCCTCCAAAGAAACGCGTACGAATAATTTTTTGCCCGTAAAAATCCACGGCCTCGATCGGGTGTGAAACCGCAAACCTCGAGAACAACTCTCCGATACGCTAACCGTTATATCACCTAGCACACATGTATACATGTATCTACCACACATTACAATCATTTTCTGCAAGATAATGTTAAAATATTTGCATATTTGGAGGTGTAGTAAGGTCATACACAGTTTCATAATTTTCTGTATTTGCGGCCATTAGCAATGACACATAGCCATCTCCCTTTTCTGAAGAACTAGTTCAACATTCAAAATGCTGACCGATTGCACGATTAGTATCCATATTGTGATACCAAAATAAAATTGAAACGTGCTCATGGTCTGTCTTTAAAAACACGCTTGAGTCTCTAAGAAGCGATTACCCATGGCGACTGTTCCAAATTGATTCAATTAGCGTTGATGGACCTATCACTAAGGGTTAGGAAATTTTCTAATAATTTTAAGTCACAAAAGAAGAAACAGTATCTCTATATCTAAACGAAAATATAACAAAAAAACTTCCACGTGAGATCCGTCGGGCCCCCCTTAGTTGAGAGGTTGCTAATTTCAAACGATCCACAACATATATACCCCATTTTGATACTCGTTTTAATTATTTGATTGATTGATTAGTGACTCAGGTGGTGGTATTTTATTGCTGGATGGTGAGATCCGGTCCCGGTCCATCCATCAGATTGCGGGTTTTCCCCAACCACGTATCTATCACCAGCGGGGCACTGTCCAACCGAGACAAGCTCTACGCTTCAGACAGGTTTTCTGACATGTGTGGTAGTGTATTGCACGAAAATGTGTGTTTAAGTAAAGGGACGAGGATGAGACAAGGAAGAGGAAGGAAAGATTGCGCGCGGTCCATGACCCATTTACTAGGGTACATTGATGGGAATAACCAAGGGAAAAAACCGATCAGAGCAGTCGGTCGCTAGAATTGTCCTGCAGACAGCGGCTGAGCTCGAGATAGCTGACAAGTTAGCGTCAAAAATCCTCCCACCGTCCGGACTCCAATCCTACCGGACCTCCCAGTCAGAAGCATTGCAAGGACATCACTTGATTGATTGATTGATTGATTGATTTTTTCGTGTTTCCGGGCGCGTCAACTACTTTGGTCATTAGTCCCGTTAGTGTAGTGCATGTTTTTCTCGGGCGATGGCGCTGATCTTCCCCCGTTGGATGGCGAGATCCGGCGCCAACCTACCGTCGGCTAGTGGGGCTTCCCCCTAACCAGGACTCTCCCACCAGCGGGGCACCTCCCCAGTCGGGACAACTCTAACTTTCCGACCGGTCATCCGGAATATGTGGTAGTGTAGTGCATGTTAGTGTAAGTGTGTGTGTAAGGGGAGAGGATAGGACAAGGAAGAGGAAGGACAGATCGCGCGCGGTCCGTGGCCCGTTTGGTAGGGTACTGCTCCGGCATTCGCCTGGTGTTGATCGGAGAAACCACGGAAAACTACCGATCAGAATAGCTGGCCGCTAGAATTCTCCTCCAGACAGCAACTGAATTCGACCTAACTGAAAAACTAGTGTCGAAAATCCTGCCGCCGTCAGGACTCGAACCTGGGACCTCCCGGTTAGAGGCGCTGCAGAGACATCAGTTGATGCACTGAGCTACCGCTACCGGTCGACATCACTTGATGCCCTGAGACGATTTTCATTCAGTGTTCGCCATTTTCATTGTTGGTTCGGTGGGATGGTGGGATTTGGCCTACTGCGCGGCGCGCCGTCCGGCCGAGCGTCTCCCTGGCAACGGTGGACGGCGTCCCTCGAGAGGAAGCCCGTCCGCCTCGTCCCACATGCGTCCCCAGACGCCGCCGCCTCCCCAACCCCGTCTCGTCTCGTCTTTCGGCCTTCAACTCTCGCAGGCGCTCGCTCTTCCAAAGGCACAGGTTCGAGTTTGGAGAAGATGGCGGTGTCTCCGGAGTCTTCTTGCGTTTAATATTAACAGCTCGTATGAGCATAAAGACCGAGCGAAGTGTCTCAGGGCTCAGCGCGCTGACTTCGCGTTCGGGAGACCTGGGTTCAATCCCCGTACCACCACGCCACTATTGTGCTTTTGTATTATTTGTTCACCCCTGTATATCACCCCTGATTTATGCAGAATCATTCTCGCGGCCGTTGGATATGCACAAAAACCTGGAAAAGCTCGTTTGATTCTCTGCGGTGCTCAACATAATATGTGATGATATACCAATTTAATTCCAGGTTTCTCGTTTACACATTTTGCACTTTCACAGACTGCAAAATGAGGTGACTCTTTAACGATCTGAATCAATTTTCACTTTCTCTCATTCTACCATCGGAGTATAAAGAAGATTACGCAATGCTGCGCCCAAACACGGTGATTCATCGGCAGAAAAGGTCATTTAGTAGTACCTGATATCAAATGAACGTGTTCAAAACAGCCTATACTTTCTCGCATTATTGGATATAGTTACGCAATACTAAAATATTGTAAATTCTGTCATACTAAAAACTCAGTTATAAATCGAAAATGTCTAATTCAACCAATTCAAACGAAGCGCCTGTGGTGCATATCTGCATTTATTGCTATAGCTAGGACCAGTACTCATTTATAATTTTTACAATTGAAACAAACATAAATAAATGTAACTGTTACCATATTTGCAGCACATTATAGAAAAAAAAGAAATTATATTTTATGAAAGCTTCTCTTGATTACATAGAAGTGAGCAGACCATTTCCAAACACCGTACCATAATCAGCGATCATAACATCTTAAAGTAAAAGAAATGTATTTGCTAGTTCAACATTAAATATATTACCTTCCTTAAATATATTTTCTTTCATAACACTTATCTACGTAATACGTGTAACACGACCGGAAACGACAAAAATGCTAAGAATTTCCAACCATCCTGTTGCTATATGGCGAATGTCAGCCCGTCAAACGAAGCGAGGAAAATTTTCGTTTACAATACACACATTTTTTCCAATATTCGAAAATAAAGTGTGAGCCAAATATGGAACCAGCACCACATTCTTTACCGTTCATTGCTACATACGTGGAAACAAAATAAAGAAAATATTTGAAGGTCTTTTTGAGAAAACAATTGTTTAAAATTTAAAAATTGCCGCAAAATTACCCCAAAAATACTCACATCTGGGAAATATTGGACATGACCTTATTTCAAGATCAGTTTCTGATGAAAACACTTTTTCATTTTCCGAAAAATCAGGGATTCAACGAAAATGAGACCTGGACGATTCTCATTTGCGCTCTTTATACTAAACAAAGGCAAAGTTTAATTTAAAAAATAGCGCCATATTATAGAAAATTTCGAAAATGTCAAAGATTCATGTAAAATCCTCAAAAATACAAATATCCGTAAACCCACAGAGAGACTCGAGTTTATTTAAATCGTACGGGGAATACAAGTTTTGGAGAAAAGCGACGGAACGGTTTAGGCGTTAGCATTGACCACAAACGGAGAGGAAGGCGTTTTTCATATTTTTATTTCCCCCCAATAGGTAAAATGAAAAAAGAAAAAATATCTCAATATATTCTATATTTTCATGTCTCATTATCGCAGTACTTTGTTTTCGATATGTAAGAAATCATGGCAAATTGTTCCTGGTTACTTATTTTCCGAGTGTTTTGAGGAATATACTGCTGCAATATTGCACTACATCACCATAAATTTGAATTTAGAATATCGTGACTTGTTCTTATTGTCGGCGAATGTTATTCAAACGCAGTCACCGCGAGTCGGAAATATGCTCTGTATCCACACGTGTTGCACCGAATTTCGAAGCTATTTTAAACTCGACAAAATAAGAATGACTTGCAATGTTGAATCTATTCACTTGCGTATGATGGTTGGCCGAGGCATGTGACTAGTCTACACAGAAGCGATGCAATAAATATTTTTCAGTTGTTCAGAGATGAATGTAAGTCATTGCCATAAGTATTGGGTTTCTAAGAAACATTGTTCACGGGGTAAGTAAGGTTACAGAAAGTTTTAAATTCGTTTTACTGCTGATATAACATTTAATCGAGTTGCTGAAAATGCGTTTGAGTTATTTGCATATTGCACTGTAATTTATTTGTTCATTTTTTCCATATCGCGGTTGGTCAACGTTAGAGACATTGCAAGTGTACTATAAATGTTTCAATAATTTTTATTAGAAAGGAAGTAAGCCTTTTTTACAAACTTCTTCGCTTGCAATTTATTTTAAATCTCATTTCACAATGCATGAAATCAGAAATAATTTTTATAAAATTGTGTTCAACATTGAAATAAATTAATCAAATTAACTACCTGATTATTATACTAAACAATTCAAATACAAACAAATTTTAGAAGTGAAAGTCGCAAATAAATTCATTAGTTTAATTAGTAATTGCTCTAAGAAAAAAAGAAAAACCTTCCTAGTCTATTTTTTGACATTCGAAAGCTTTACCTCGGATAGTTGCATGCCCTTCTGTAGAAAATATTTCACTTACAGATGTCAACACAAGCTTATTACATTTTCAATTTGCATATTCAGCAATGTTTAATGTCACTAGATAACAAAAGCAAAGATGAAACTCAGTTAATTTCAATTCAGTCCATTCCTCATATTTTGTCTCGTGTTTACGTGCTTGTTTATATTAAAAATTACATTCTCCAATTATTCAGTTTCATCAAACTGCGTTTCCTAATCTAAAATAGATGTACTAATATTCTATGTAAATTAAGCATAAGTATATTTTTAATTCCAGACTACAAAATGATTTGAAGTTTTAACATTTAATATTTTATTCTGTGAAACTTTTTGAGTTTAAGACATAAGTTGTATGCATGTTTATATTTCTTCTTAAATTATAAGAAATTTTATACACGCCATTGTTATCATTGTGCTATTTCTCCATAAGTTAAAAACAAATGGATAAAATATTGAAAATACCTGACACAATATTCATCAATAAAACTACCTCCTCATTGGCGAGCAGACAATAGTGGTTTCAAGTTGTGGTCATCTTCGGAAGCGGAGCCTTAGGCTGTTTGCCCCCTGGCCAAGCGTCACGTGGCCTCAGGTGCTTGGGCCGCCAGGGAGGTGGGAGTAGCCGTCATTTGTCTCTCATGGCACCCAGATGCGGCAGCTTGGATGGATGGGTTGCTTAAGGCGCCTTGCACGGCAATCCTTCATGATGAACCGCAGGGTGCTTTGAACCTTGTAGCACTATGTGTCCCACTCCATCTCGTCGAGAATTGCAAAATGCTTCAGCTAACTAGCGTTCTTGTGGCGTGTGATTTTCGAAAAAAAAAAAACCATGCATGTGTGCTACTATAAAATCGGAATTCAGGCCGCCTTTGTTTTACTAGTGTAGTGAAAAGAAGCCATTACTGGAACATGTAATGCAATCAAATTTGTCGCCGTTTTGTGACAACACATGAGAAAAATTGGAGCTGAGTTTCGTCTCAGATGGCGCGAAAACACATTACACTAATTTCGCTTATATGTTTTGACCCAACTATTCCCTCGTCTTACTTTTGGATCGTTGTGTCGAGAAAATTAACGTTGTTACGTGTGTATATGATGCCAATTTTGCTCAATACATGACCGATCCGGATATAAACGTAACCACATGTGCCGAGTTCACAGAAATATAGCTCGGCGCTAGATTCATCAATTTGAATGGGAATAATCGAGTTTAAAGAAGCCCGATTTCACTACCTATTACTTCTTAAGACTAGCTGTATCAGAAGATCTTAATATGAGGTTTGTAATACGTTAATAAATGTAAGGTGTATATTTGGTTTGTTATTTCCGAACACCAGAGATCATACATCGTCTTGTGTACGCACAAGGTTTTTGCATGCACCACTGCAGCTGCATGTATGCAACTGCAGTTGTGCATGCAAATTTGATACTTGATATATCATAGAACTGCATAGTTGATATATCAAGTATAGCATACCAAATATTTTCTATTGAGAGTGTCCAGAAATCATAGGGTGTGAAGTTAAGGCTATATAGAGAATGTTCTTGTGCACATCTGCCAATATCTGTTAGTGCTGGCAATGTGACATCAAGAATTACGAGACCGAGCATTGTGCAAAACAAACTAATGTATGAGAAGAAACTAGTATTTTATTCCTAAACGCTCCTCCCTAACGGTTTTCAGGAAACTTGCATAATACAGAAGAGTCTATTTGAATTCAAACAATAAATCCGCATATTTTGAAATTAATATGTGCATATGTTTGTCATTTTCCAGAGACTCACTTCGTTTGTGTTCTCATCATACAAAATATTTAAAGTAAAAGTTTGGAGCCATTCATAAGAAAGTATTGTTTTTTTCTGTAACATTTTTATAAGCGTACTTTGCGCTACTCGAGAAAAATTTAAAAAAATATATTTTGAGCAATTTTTTAGAACATTTTGAAAAATGACATTGTGGCTTCATGAAAAGTACCCCTCCCATATAAAAAATCAAAATAACCGTTTCACTGTCAACTCATTGATACTCTATGTCGGCCAGATTGATCGGAGAATATCAGTTGTAGAGAAAATGTGTGAACGTTTTAGGCGCGCTTGCCTTGACGACAGTTGACCAACAGACGGACAGGGACAGAGGAACAGAGAGTATTCTTCAATTATTTCTTTATATTTTTTGCTTTAATTTTCATTTAATACTTCGGATTATCATTTAATACTTCTAAGTTTGCTTAGTAGGTAATAAGTCATTAGTGCGAATTGGTTAATTGCAAAAAATCTGCTTTTTTCTCGAAAGTATGAAGCCTTTTTTTTACAACAAAGAGCCAGGAGGTGTAATGGATAAGTCCGTTGCTTGTGAAATCTAGGTTTGTGTTCAAATATTAGCGCTATTAACTTTCCTACCCCGAAATATTTTTGTGGGTTCAAAACACATTTGCTTGTTCGTCTTCCTCGAAATATTTTAGTGGGTTCAAAACACACACTTGTTCGTCTGCATATTAAAAGCAGTAAGGTTTTTTTTAATTAGAAAGGAGTTGGAGTGTTATTCTCAGCCAAATTTAGTGACTTTGTCTTCAAATTAAAACTACTGCTCCATAGGTGTTTATTCCTTGCTCATTTTAACCGGTTTTACAGTACCACAAACAGTAACTTTTAATAATACCTTGAAATTAATGGAATAAAACTTTTTCGTTTAGTTAACTAAATATGCTCATTAATTTCATGAAGAAACGTTGTTAATCTCAGGCATGCAATTAAAATACCACCGTAAAATTAAAACTTCACACCTACCAATAAGAATTCAGAAGCTATATCGTTTTATTAAGAAACTATAACAGATGTAGCCAAAGTATTTCCAGTCGGAAATATATTTCTACTTAATGTATTGCAAGACATCTCAGATTTTTTTGGGAATAAAATTCTAGGTAAACCTAAGAACTCAATATTTGGCAAATGGACCTTTGAATGCTTCTCAGATTACATAACTACGATAACTATATATAAACAACGAATGCATAAAATTAAATTGGCGAAGTAAACATTAAGCTAGCTGACTAATGAAACAACATAAAATATTTAACGTGAATAAAATAAATCGTTTTACATGTAAAACATTCGGTCTTACGATTACAAATGTAAAACATGTAAACGTCATATCTCGAGAACGAGATATAATAGTGCCTACGGATTCCGGAATTTTGCATCACATTTAAACGCCACCTCCCATTAGACAACAAATGTTTTGCAACAATTGCAAATTTATAAACAATTTCCAAATTTTGCAAATCTAAAGGGGGTCAGTCTCCTTCTGTATTTTACCAAAAACAGCGAATTAACAATTTTGCAACAATTTATAATTTTATAAACAAATTCGGAATAGTTAGAACGGCCGGGAAGGCTCCGCAAATTGTGCCTGAAATGAATATCTCAAAATAGCAGTTTGTCAGGAGTTACAAATCGATTACTAAAAGTTAGAATAATTGTTGCTAAAATGATATATATTTACTGGTCTATAGACAATCATTCTGGACGGAAAACCCCGCTTAGAAATATTTTTTTCGTCGTGGCGTACGCGCAGGCAAACTATCTCCTTCGGCAGGGAAATATGACGATATTTCCGTCTCGTACGTAAACGAACTAGCCCCCACCCCCTGAGACAGCGATCTTTCTGCCCCTTGGGATGTTGCACCAATCACAGACAACGTGGTTCTACCTGCTAGCGATTGGTCAACGCGTGCCCTCCCCCAGGCCGAGGGGTGTCCAAGTTTGTCGGCGCGGTGTGGAAGATAGAATTTTGAACGACAATTTTTCTGAGGGAGAGTGTACATAGTCGTAGATGCAATGTTACTCAATCGTCTGACGTGTGATGTGTTCCGTTGCACAACATTTCAGTGATTATAATTATATGTAATGTATTACGTTTATATGTTAGGAGGATGTCGTGCCTAAACTCCACTACAATATACTTGTATCTTATTAAATGTAAAATATTTTAGCTACATTATCGAAAATAAACCTTCAACTCTGTGTTCATTCTTCACAGTGAGTAGTGATTGTATTATTTCATAACGTGAACACTTCCTATATTTTATTCCTTACGGGGAATCAGTAAGAACTGAAAGACACAGAATGCTTTTGAGGATTTTAAGTTAGCAAATAGTGCAAATGTAGAATTTTTCTGTAAGCCTTTTACACAGCTTTCCATGCACGCGGTGTTTTCAGCAGGGTTTAATTAGTTTTGTATTCTACTACCTAAGCGTTACAAGTAGTAATATCACAAAATATGGGTTGTTGAAGCACCTCTTGTTTTCACCCGAAATGCCTCATCCATTATTCCCCGTTCACTGTCTGTTCTTAGATTCAGGATCATCTTGAATCACTAAATATTGTAGGATTGTTGCACTTGCATCCAAAAGCAACATTACTTAGTTTCAATCGCTGATGGCGGAGAACGCGAGTTTTTGGAGCAGTTGAGTTCGAGTTTTTTTGGGACATTGGTGGTGCTACACAATCCTTGTAGCGTGATTTTACCCTCGTGTTATTTCTGGGCATCGCCAACAGTGAATTAAAAATGCACGGTAAGTTCCATTCAGATGAAGTGAAATGTGTCACGTAGGCTGTGCTGAAACCGATGATATTTCAGAGGTTTGTCAGAGATAAAGCAAAAGGGAATGTGGTATACACAGAATAATTTAAAATGCGAAATTCAACTCTTCCCAAGACTGACATTGAAATGTAACAAAAGTACGATCCACTTTTTACTTTCTCGCATTACAACGTTCTTGTGTAGTACAGATAAGTTGTGATTCTGCGGCAAAGAATGGGCGATTTTTCGACAAAAAATAGTATTATGGCGTCCTGGTAATGAAAAAACGGATAAATCGTATTCATATATATGAAAATTACTTTCTTTCTAACGTTGTGTAGTCAGAATAAGCGCTTTGTGGCTCTTTGGTACCGAAAAATTAGTTTACGTCAAAACGTCTTTCTGCCCGTCCGTCCTTCTGAGGTCAAAGGTAGCACCTAAACTGTTCAGACAATTTTCTCCAAACGTTATATTAGCTCAAGGCCCTTTGTGTTTGAAACGAAAATTTGAATTTTGTGGGCATTTTATATGAAGCCTCAAAAGAATTTTAAAGAATTTCTCAAAATTCACACAAACTTAGCATGCAAACTCTCAGTACCTGAGTTTCAATCTCAACGCGGAGAAATAAAACTTTTCTGACTGGAAACATTTGCACGCTCTTGTGTTATATTGTGTAGCCTTGACAAAAAATGCGAAGAAAATATATATTTTATTATAAAACTGAAGAAAGTGTGTAGATATATTGTAACACCACTAGACTGATGATATTTAGCATTTGCAGGATAACGTGTAAACAGGCAGACATTTGCTGGATTGCTCGCATCTGTCGATATACTGAACGCTACTGATAACCAGAACTGTGTTAAACTGTATTGATGTGGAAGATCGCGCGGAACCATCGTGCAGAAAGTGCCTTCCCCAGACAAACATCGTCCGGTTCATTCAAATATTCTGCAAATCAATGAAAAACATGTGGCCAGATTTATTCCGCATGATTAACATGCTACCCTTATTATGTGTTACGGATAGGACTCGATGCGCCATAAACAACTAACCCAATTGTAATGATTCTGACGATAATAATGTGTTAATTTTTAGGAAATGGAAGTTAAGTAATTCAATTGATAAAGTCCATTTAAAAGTCGTTCCAGACACAAATCGTTCCTGGTTCAATTTTTTCAATATCATTTATATTATATTTAGTATTATTTGTTCACAAATAATAAATCTTATAATATTATGTATTAATAAATAATATATCTTACCAAATTCACGATAAATAAGTATGAACTTTTCCTTGTATATTTCCATGTTCTTGGTTTTTAATGTCATAATTTAACTTCTTTCAATGTAAAAACGATATATTTGGTAATAAAATTTCAATATTTCTATGATATTATCGGGTAAAATTAGAAGTTTTCTCAATTCTTCGACATCTTTCAAATTACAAATAAAAGTATCCAAAGTATTTTATGACAATCATTTATTTCAACAATTGCACAACGTTTCGTAACTCGTTTTGTTACATCATCAGGTGCTGAACTAATGGGACACAGAAACTGTTATTCTGCATATCAATTAGTGTAATTACTAGAATAGTTACAAACACTACAATTGTCACAAAAGTTTGTCTATTGAGTAAAATTAAGTAAAATTATCTTAAAATCAAACATATCTACTACAAAAAAGATCCTTTTAAACTTATAATTTTTATACAAAAAACCAAAGAACAACACAACAAAACAAAATCAATACAATACCAAATGGACACTCACCTTAATGAAGGGAACGCTATCCCATAGAATTATCTCGGCCGCAGAACTTTCAAGGAAACATGAAATACCTCACTCTCACTCAGTTGATACCACATAACTAACCGTTACGAACAGACACTCCATTCAAAGTTTGAATGACACCAACGGGCGTATGAATATGTAATAAGGTTACAACACGGCGTATGAATATGCAGTTTGCCAAATTAACCACTACACTGGATCTACATTGTCCGGATCTTTAATTTTAATTTTATATAACACATTGTCATAGGCATTGGTAAAAACATTCATTTCAACATTAATATTAAGAGTTAGATTTAACTTAATCTGAAGTGTTTCTGAAATGAGGCTAGGAGATTTCCACGACTCATTTCAGAAACACTTCAGAAAACTTATTACATATTCATACGCCCGTTGGTTCCATTCAAACTTTGAATGGAGTGTCTGTTCGTAATGGTTAGTTATGTGGTATCAACTGTGTGAGAGTGAGGCATTTCATAATGTTTCCTTGAAAGTTCTGCTGCCGAGATAATTCAATGGGATAGCGTTCCCTTCACTAAGGTGAGTGACAATTTGGTATTGTATTGATTTTGTTTTGTTGTGTTGTTCTTTGGTTGTTTTGTATAAAAATTAAAAGTTTAAAAGGATCTCTTTTGTAGTAGATATGTTTGATTTTGAGATAATTTTACTTAATTTTACTCAATAGACTTATACTTTTGTGACAATTGTAGTGTTTGTAACTATTCTAGTAATTACACTAATTGATATGTAGAATAACAGTTTCTGTGTCCCATTAGTTCAGCACCTGATGATGTAACAAAACGAGTTACGAAACGTTGTGCAATTGTTGAAATAAATGATTGTCATAAAATACTTTGGATACTTTTATTTGTAAACATATATTAACAATCAAGAAGAAATATTGATCTTTCAAATTATCTGGTGGAAAATAATAATGCATGTTTCAGAGCCTAAAAGTGTAATAATTCCTTTATTTTATATCCCTAAATATTAATTATGGATAACGACTTCTTTACTCTGTGTTTACGGACCTGAAACAAAACTCGTAACGGTATTGTTCATACTCTTGCGGGCCTTTCTAATTCTTTGTATTTTCGGGTCTTTTGAATGCTTTATGGCCCGCTCTAATACCAATACAATACTACACTTTTATGAATTCGATTTATTAAAGTTAAGATAGAAGCAAAGACAATAAATAAATGTCACAATGCTCAAATAAGTAAAATACTTCATATAAACATTATTTTGCTTAATTGAAATGAAAATTGAGTTTTTAATTTTTCTGTGAATTTATAATTGCCACAAGTCACTCATATTTTGCTGTTACAATCATCATTTCTTAGGGACATATGCGCTTCTTGAGTAGCAGTATTACTCGTAGTAATAAAATGTATAAAGCACATTGCCTAACATCATCGAAATGTTAGTTTTTGATGTTATAAAATCTTACATAGGTTTTGGAATAGAGGCAAATAACCTAAAAGTACCGTATCATCAGAGCGATTCACACTGTTATTTTCCATAAACTCCCGAATACACGATAATAATTTTCATATATTTCTCGAGATTTTACTGGAAACCACCGTCCGAAGCTTTGTTAGCTTTAGCGGGAATTTCTGCAGGAACTTCACAATATTCTTTCATTTGTTATGAACAAATCAGTCGTTAGATAACACGCTGTTTTGTTTATCAGGCGTCATATTGTCAAATGTCAACTACAATGCGTCTTTTCAGTTAGGCGAAAGATAAATTATAAAATGTTTCGAATTCTCGTTTGATTCAGAAACGAACTAGTAAACCACAAAGTTTTGTATGCACCACGGGCACTATTAGATTTTTTTGCCTCCTCACGCGACTTTCAAACTCTCGGACCAGAGGCCCTCGGGTTTAGAAGGTGACCTCGGGGCAAAATAATCTACTTAACGCTCTAGATTCATAAATAACTATTCCAAGTCTCCTCTTGCATTTGTTCCGTGGCATTTGTTTCGAGGCGAGACAAATGAAGAGAGTAATTGTCAAAATTCACAGGCGCGTTCTCATAGATTTCGCAACCATTAGCTCCAAAGTAAGTTTTTATTTTCTGCAATATTGCACTTTAATTCACATCTCAAACCGATGGTGGATGTGTTCCATTAAATGTGGAATGTTTGCATTTTTTCATACTTCAAATGTCCATCTATTAGTGAAATAGTAGAGTAATTAAAAATCATTATTATTGGTTAGCCCTAGCATTTTTCTTCATTTTGCGAAAAATAACTTGTCATGGAATTCATGATTTTATACGTGTTGAGGCATTTACGTAAAATGTTCATAATTTTTCTTTTGTTTCACACTTAATTTCGAATACCATAATTCAAATCTATTTAATCCAACCTTCTTTAACGTCTCTGTTGCCTTCCTCTATTCCATCAACCACTAAACGTATAGTAATTTCAAGCTCTTTGATGGAATATTTAACCAATTAATTCTCTTCTGGGAAATGATAGTTTATTTTCTGAAAAGTAATATCTAATTTAGCATATTTGCTACTTATACAACGTCGGTGATTAGGAGTTTGAGCGGAGAAGGAACAAGAAAACGAAAATACGACAAATAAATAATATACTGAAATCAAACCACCAATTGGATAAACCACCATTGGAAACACGTGTTGGAGAGGCAGATGGACAGAGAAGAAGGGAACCATTAAAGATGATGGGTCGTTCAAAAGAAGATAAAAAATGTTTGGCACATGGAGAATTATAGAAGGATAATGAGATGAATTTCATGCACAAATTCGAATCCAACTGACACTTTTGTAGAATATGCACTTACAAATAAAAATTATCATACTTGCAGTGTGTACACAAAAGAACAGTAAAGATAGTGCCAGGGAAAGGAAGAGAAGGGTTTGGGAACCCTGAGGTAGATTGCGAAGGTGAGCAGGGGAAATAAGTGGATGAGGTAATTCAACAAGATCTTCGGAAATAATGTATTCCAAATCTATTTCGTAAGTGTGTTCGGCATAGGGATGCGAAGTAGTAATCTGATAAGGTCAGTCGGGCAGATAAGACGATGAGGCTATTTGATAGGACCTTCGGAAATAATTCATTTAAACTTATACTTCGGTATGAGGATGCGAAGTCACAGTTTGCGAAGGTCAATCGGGGAGATAAGAGTATGAGGCTGTTCGACAGGACCTTCCGAAATTATTCATGTTAATTTATGCGGATTTCAATTCGGTATGTGAATGTGAAGTCGTCGGCTGCAAAGGTCAGCAAAGGAGACAAGAAGGATGGAAGTATTCGACAGGACGAAATAATGTATTTCAAACCTACTGCCAAAGTATGTTCGGCATGGGGATGCAAAGTCGTAGTCTGCTGAGGTTGGCTGAGAGATAAGAGAATAAAATTGTTCGACAGGACCTTCTGAAATTTAGTAAACCCTCATTAACACGAATTCCAAGGGACTGAAATAATCGAAGTTCTGTTTATAAAAAAATTCTGTTATCTGAGAATTCTAAATGCTCATATTACCGTAATCTCTTGCTGGGTTATGACCGGGAGGTCCTAGGTTCAAGTCCTGACGGCGGCACGATTTTCGATACTAGCTTTTCAACTAGGTCGAATTCAGTCGCTGTCTGGAGGAGAATTCTAGCGGCCGGCTGCTCTGATCGGTAGTTTTCCGTGGTTTCTCCGATCAACACCAGGCGAATTCCGGAGCAGTACCCTATCAAACGGGCCACGGACCGCGCGCGATCTGTCCTTCCCATTCCTTGTCCTATCCTCTCCCCTTACACACACTTACACTACCATGCACTACACTACCACATATCCTGGGAGACCGGTCGGGAGCTTAGAGCTTGTCCCGGCTGGGGCGGTGCCCCGCTGGTGGGAGAGTCCTGGTAAGGAGGGAAACCCCTCTAGCCGACGGCAGGTCGGCGTCGGATCTCGCCATCCATCGGGGAAAGATCACCGCCATCTCCCGAGAAAAAAACATGCACTACACTAACGGGGCGAATGACCAGAGCAGTTGACGTGCCCGGAAACACGACAAAATCAATCAATCATTCAATCTTGCTGGGACCAAAGTTTTGCTCGTATTAAGGCGAAATTCATGTTAAATGAGATCAAGCTAACGTGCGTTTTCTGTAATTTATTTCAATCGCTCTGCGAAAGTGTGTTCGGCACGGGGGACGTGAAGTTGTAGTCTGATAAGATCAGCCGAGGAGATCCGATAATAAGGCTGTTCGACAGGATATTCCGAAATTTAGTAAACCCTCATTACATGAATTCCAAGGGACCGAAATAATCGAAGTTCTTGTTATAAAATCCGTGTTATCCGAGTATTATAAATGTCTATATTATCGTAATCTCTTGTTGCTCGTGTCACGGGAAAATTCGTGTTAAGCGAGGTCATGCTAACGAGGGTTTACTCTAATTCCTTTCAAATGTTCGGCGAAAGAGTGTTCGGGATGGGGATGCAAAGCCATAGTCTGCTAAGGTCAGACGCGGAATTAAGAAGATGTGGCTGTTACACCGGACCGCCCAAATCAATTTATTTCAATCCTACTACGCATGTGTGTTCGGCACAGGCATCCTCACGTACGCGACGTGTGTTCGGTGATGCGAAGTCGTAGGAATACTCTACTAAGGTCAGCCTGTTGGATAAGCTGTTCGACCGGACCGTCCAAAATAAGTTATTTCAATCCTACTACGCATGTGTGTAGGCGTCCCACTCTTTTTAATACATCGCGTCCACACGCACCAACAACTTCACTGCGTGGCCAGCCGTCAGGGCCGCTGTCAGCCTCCGTCGGGCTGTCAGTGGGCGCGGTCGTTGCCCGTCGGGGTTTGTTCTTTTCTTGTTACGGTGAAATTCGTGTTACGCGAAATCATGCTAACGTGGGGTTTACTCTAATTTATTTCGAACGTTCAGCGACGTGTGTTCGGCATGGTGATGCGAAGTCGTAGGAATACTCTACTAAGGTCAGTCTGTTGGATAAGCTGTTCGACCGGACCGTCCAAAATAAGTTATTTCAATCCTACTACGCATGTGTGTAGGCGTCCCACTCTTTTTAATACATCGCGTCCACACGCACCAACAACTTCACTGCGTGGCCAGCCGTCAGGGCCGCTGTCAGCCTCCGTCGGCCTGTCAGTGGGCGCGGTCGTTGCCCGTCGGGGTTTGTTCTTTTCTTGTTACGGTGAAATTCGTGTTACGTGAAATCATGCTAACGTGGGGTTTACTCTAATTTATTTCGAACGTTCAGCGACGTGTGTTCGGCATGGTGATGCGAAGTCGTAGGAATAGTCTACTAAGGTCAGCCTGTTGGATATGCTGTTCGACCGGACCGTCCAAAATAAGTTATTTTTTGTTATTTACGTTAGTAAACACGCACTTAGCCCCTTAGCAACCAACCATCTAAATACTGCTTTAAGGCGCGTCCATAGCAACGCTAAAATATTTTTAATGGACTCTCGATCATTTTAGCGGCCGTTGCTATGAACACTTCCCAGACATTTTCCAAATCTGCTTGCATTAGTAGAAAAAAATTCAACTGTCTGATCACAAACAAAGCATCCAGTACCACCAACCCTTGCTACAGAAAATCAAGAGTAATGACAATTCTGAACTCGCGAAAGTGATAAAAGTTTATTTTTAATAAGCGATAAACTAAAATAACAAAAATCATTGTATGTAACTCGTCCTCTATTAGTCTTTAAGGACTTAGCCGGAAGGATAACTACTCGGCTTCGCTATCGCTCCGCCTCGCAGTTAACCTTCCGGCTGCGTCCTTAAAGACTCCTTTAGACGACACGTGACATAAATATCTATCAATCCTACTACGCATGTGTGTAGGCATCCCACTCTTTTTAATATGCCGCGTCCACACGCACCAGCAACTTCACTGCGCGACCAGCCGTTAGCGGCGCTGTCGGTCTCCGCCGGGCTGTCAGTGCGCCCGCGTGGTGCCAGTCGGTGTGTGGGGGCGGCAGGCGGCGCGGGCGACGCCGGGCGTGCGTCATCGTGGGCGAGGTGCACCTGTCGCCCCGGGGCGATGGGGCGGGGCGCATCTGCGGTGGGCGTTTGGGCGCCGCGCGGGCGGAGGCGAAAACAGCGCAACCTGCCCGCAAAACCTCCTCCTCCACCCCATGCTCTCCTCCTCTTCCCACATTCCCTCGGCGGATGGTGGCGACAACGTTGCCGGCGCACAATGGGGACAGAGGGGGCAAAAGTTAGCAAAATGTCTAAAATCAAAATATACTCCAGAAGCTCCATTTCATACGATTAATTGATTAACTGTTAGTGATACTGGGCGCGGTAGCTCAGCACATCAACTTGTGTCACTGCCTCGCCTCTGACCTGGAAGTCCTAGGTTCGAGTCCTGACTGCAGCAGATTTTTCCGATACTAGCTTTTCAGCTACGTCGAATTTAGTCGCTGTCTGGAGGGGAATTCTAGCGACGGGCTACTCTGATCGGTATTTTTCCGTGGTTTCGTGAACAGTTAAGTCGCTAGCGTTGTTCACAGACGCTGACAAACAGACGTTTTGCCGTCAATCGATTTTCCTGTATCATTGACACACAAAACATGGAGGTTGCCTACACCGCGTGTTAGAGTTTTTTCTAAATTTAGGAACTTTATTCCATTTTTCGTTACCAGGGTTTTGAAATAAGAATTTTTTGCCGAAAAGTCGCCGTTTTATCGCGTAGCATTTCATAACTTTCTCTCTCTACTCCGTATTGAGAAAAAAAGTGGAATACTTTTGATTTTCCAAAAGCGCCGTGCACAACAATTAATTAGCCTAAATTTGCATTAATATTCCATACAATTGGGTAGGGTTTTTGTTTAAATTTCGAGAAGATGCTTGGTGAAAAAACAATAATAACGATATAAATGAATATAGCTTCAAAACAAACTTTGTCCTATTTACTTCGTATCCAAATATAAACGGTTTATACAAGTTTATCTTTTTCAATGGAAACAAACCGCAGAAGATGATCTCTGAGGGGATAAGAAACCCAAAATGTTTATTGAACGTGTCCAGAATGCCAGCGTTCCCTGCCAGAAGAGTTATTTTCTCCATGACAGCGCACTCTCCCTCCGTGGTTACCCATTCCTGTAAATGAGTCTGTCTCAAACAAACGGGCACACGCGGTTTCAAACATTGTGTGATGCGGTTCATGCCGGCGGGGATACTTTTAGGGTACAGCCACGCAACCCCCGACCCATTGTCATTGACCTGACCGCGTATAAAGACTATGACGGTATGTATCTGATTGGAAATTCGGGGCACCGTAACGTACGTGCAGTATAAATTGAATCGGCAACAGCGCTGAAGTGGACACTCTGTTACTGATAAAGTCTAGACCGGATTTTAGAGAGAACGTTGACGTCATGGAGAACAAAAGTGTAGTCGTTTATCATTTGTAAAATAGACATTTTTTGTTTCTCAAGAATCGGAAACGTCTCCTACAGGTTTGTCCCTTTTGAATATATATACACACACATACAAATATTATGAAGAGATTACTTCCTCTGGTATTGACAATATTATTATTTCTCCCGTTGTCCTGCTATGCTCGCAAATTCTCTCAATGTTAAGCATTGTTTTATTAATTCCACTTCAATTTAATCATGAATTTCGACGTGTAATTCTATACAGAATTGCAAGTCCAGGAAGTTATATTGATTAAATCCAATTTTTGACTTGGTGGCAACTACTATGCCTTTTCTTTCCTCAAAAAATGAAACTTTAATATTTATTCTGACACAAATTCTGTTGAGCACATTAACGAAATGATTTTTCTCTCTGTAGAAACATTAAGGCCCGGTACGGTTTTGAATATAGTTCGTAAGCGCATACTGCGATGACTTATCTGATGTTCTCGGATGTTTTCGGGCTTGATGATGTCCGTGGAAAATTCTCGATATACCTATTATCGCGTTCTTGCCTATCATTAGAATACATTAAAAGTGATTTTTGAATATCCTGAACTAACCTTACAGGATTCAATAATGCCTATTAAATTAATACGCGGTCGCGACTTTCCAAGGCTTTGTTTCGGTTGAAACACCCACGCACGACTATCTTCAGTCGACTTATTGAAAAATCGACCCACCTACGGAGCTATCCTAGTATAAATCCCCTCAAATTATGGAGTATATTTGAATGAAAATCCCAAATTACATTTAACAAACAATACAATTATAATTCAATGCGAATAACTCCAACTTCTTACTCTGCATAATGCCAAGCTATCAAAACTAACCATATGTTACCCAGCTCACTATCATTTAACTAATACCTCAGTCTACACCGAAAAAATATTCGCACCGCACCGATTGCTTTTGATGTGTTCAGTTCGGTAGTTTTCGAGAAAGTGATTATTTCCGCCTTCCTATATATATATATATATATATATATATATATATATATATATATATATATATATATATATATATATATTGAAACGCACCGCGTTTCTGCCTAAAGAAACGGCGATACAACAAGTAAGAGTACGCGGCAAAACGGTTGCCAGAGGGCGCCCGCTAGCCACAAGAAACAGCTACGGGCGGCGAAGTGTTGTCGGTTGGCCGAAGGCGTGAGAAAAGACGCCGCGAGGCTTCAGTGTACGGCCGGACGCCTGTAAGGAAGGAAGTACCTGGGGCTGCTCCGCGTTCGAACAAGGTAGAATAGTGTCGCGAACGAATGAGCGCTGCCAAAAAGTGATTGACGGACGAGTTGTGCTAGATATAACCATCATTAGTGGCTCGGACGTAGTGCCAGAGTAACAGCTATTATCCGGGGTAGTACTGATCGAGAGAACTTGTGTGCAGAGGAGTACGCCACGAGACTAGTAGCCTGGTGAAATGGTGAGACACGTGCTAGTAAACTGTACCTTGAATAATTAGTGGCGTTTGTCAGCTCGCGGAAGGTGACATCGAGTAGATCTGGGTGAACTGGAAAGGAGTTCAGCGGGGAGGCGCAGAGGCACCGTGGGAAGATTACGCTGGAGAAAGTGCTTCGGAAACGCAGCGCATCGCATCGGCTGGCCCCCAGTGGAGCGGGCATAGGCAGCACAGCGAAGGAGTACGAGACAACCCGAGAGTCCCCGAAGCCGCCGACGCTCGAGGGGGGAGTATTAAACGGTAAATATTTCCTCGATCGATGTAAGATCGAAAGAACTAACAGTGATTCTGGGTGAGGTAAAGAAAAGGATAAAGACAATCACAGATATTTGTAATCAATAGTGATTTGTTTAGAATAATAAATAATTCATGTTTATTTTGTTCACGGAACAATGGTGTCTGATTAATAACCCCGAGCCCATTCACGAAAAAGAACACCTGTCCCTTGCAAATAAATTTACTGCGAACAAGCCGGTTTTACCGGTTCGTCTCAATATATATGTGTGTATATATATATATATATATATATATATATATATATATATATATATATATATATATATATATATATATATTGTAACGCCTCCACTCGTGGAAACGCCCTGATAGAATGCTCTTTCGAGCTTGAATATCTCGGGGGGCAGGATCTTTTGGGGTATGAGAAAGTTACACACCCAGACACAAAATTAGATAAAATAACAGTATATTCTGTAATATGGCATGAGAAATTGTTCACACTTAACATTCAAATTCAGAATTAAATCAAAATTTACAACACAACACAAAATTTACTTAACAATGTGCTCGCTATGTCGAGTCTGATTCTCCTATCACCCGTGCACGGTTTTGCTAAGTTATGAACTTAATTGAAACTAAATTTTCCCATACTCCTGGGATTAAACACAATCACTCGTTATTCAAGATCTTATTGCTACTTTACATTAAGTATTTCCTCGTTAGCAAATTTTATACAATAAAATGAGGAACTCTAATAAAAATTCACACAGTTTCTAGATCGAGTTCTATTGCAAGTATTACCGCTGTACAAGGTAAATTTATGCTGTCGTGATACAAATCTCAGTTGATTTTACAAAGTTTTAATGGTCTGGTTCTTCATTTCACTCCTTCCAAAATACGGTCTCCACTCTGGTTTACTCAGTTACAAATTACCTTTGCCGCCGCCCAAGGCCCCGGGTTACGCACCGCCGTCGCGTCGAAGTAGCTGCACACCTGCCAGCCGCGCTGCCACTCGCGTTTCCCGATGTCCTCGAAGCCGTCTCCGCAGTCCGTTACCAGATTTTCGCACCAGTCTTCTAAGCTCTCGCCACCAGATCCAGGACACATGCACGCGTACTGCTCCGTCCCTCGCGTGTGTTACAGCACGTGTCGCTCCCACCAGCGCGTTGACTATGATATTGTTCACAATCACGTTTATTTTACTTTATGCGGCCTCGTTATAATATTAACTTGCTGCCTTTTCGCCGCCTCAATGTTGCAACGTTTTCTTCCACTATTACTCGCGATAATCTCTACGACTCCGCGTCTTTACTACAGAGGAATACCTCGCTCGTCGCCGCCTAGCTCTAGAAAAACTAGTACCTCGCTCGTCGCCGTCCAAATCGAGAAGAAGGCAGCTTTTCGCCGCTCCGCCGTATAAATGCGGCCCTGACGTCATAGAACCCCTATGCCGCGCCGCCCCTCCGTTGAAATTACCCCGCCGCTGCTTCTGGCCGCCACCTCCAGGTCGCGCCTTTTCTCTTCCGTGCTGCTCTTGCGATGTTATTTATTCACTCCTTCCACAATCTAAGATGCGTGGGGGTGCCGTGTGAGTTAGTGGCCAGGCCACGAACGTCACAATATATATATATATATATATATATATATATATATATATATATATATATATATATATATCTGGTAAACTCCAAAAAATATAATTGAATGCAGGTATCTAGTTCCTGTAAACACATGTGATGACATGGAAATCCGTTCCCTAGTGATAAAGTCTCTTAACACACGCTTTTGTTAGTGGGTATTTTTCTCCTGGAACATTATTCTAAAATTCTTTGGTAGAAAAGCCACTTCGTTTGTCACCTTTTAGACCTTTGTCCTCTTGTAGTTCTAATCCAACTCAAGGTCCAACTGTACAGCTGCTGTATCATCTGTTATTGGTGATGAAACAGGACAGCCATCGTCCACAACATCAACGGCAAATGGATTTTCTATTAATAAAAATCATGGTTTAAGTGATCTCAAGTCATTAAATCTACCATTCATTTCTTCAGCAATGCCAGACATTTTACTCAAATAATCTTTAGTTTCCACATGAAAGTCAAGAAGGCTTTCAGTAATTTTCTTTAAACATTTGAAGTTAGCAAATATTTTAGTCTGAAGGTCTTTCTCAAGAAGCTTTAAATTGCTATGAAAGCTAAATGAAGTCTGTACCAAATCAGAAATAAGTTCTTCTCTTCCTTGTAAAGATATATTTAGTGTTTGTAAATACTGAACCACATCTGTAAAAAAACCAAATCTAACAACCACTCAGTAAGGTCAGAGGGGGGTCAGTAAGTTCTAGAAAAAAATTCTTTTTTCATCAATAAGCTGTTTGATTGGATCAAGTAATTCAAAAAATCTGCCAAGAACATTGCTTGCTGATAGCCACTTCACTAAGCAGTACAAGATACATTATCAGGAAGCTCATCATTGTACATATCTTCTATAAAAGTTTTTGAACTGTCAGTGTGTTTTGGCACTTGAGTAAATAAGTTCAC
Organism: Teleogryllus occipitalis; assembly: GCA_011170035.1. NCBI lineage: Eukaryota > Metazoa > Arthropoda > Insecta > Orthoptera > Gryllidae > Teleogryllus > Teleogryllus occipitalis. Next base: position 1,135 of record BLKR01003225.1, on the reverse strand, counting down.
AATTTTTAGAACTATCTACATAATATGCGGGTATTCAAAATATTTCGCTGTTAAACGTTCTCTGTAAAGAATACAATGTACAAGTAGGAACTCAGGACATGATGTGACAGTATTTAAAAGCCCAATAAGCCCCTGTTTTGAGCGAGTCATAGATAGTGCACAATCGGTAACAATGCTGACAATATTACCGATAGGCACTGAGTTCTTCTGTAAAACACTATCCATGGCTTCTTTAATGTCACAAGTACAAGTAGTATCCTTCAATGTAACCAGGTCTAAGAGTTCTTCTACGATCTCGAAGTCCTTTGACACGTACCTCACAAATATGACTAGGTGTGGTTTATCTTTCATATCAGTAGACTCGGCCAGAGCCAGACTCACTGCTGAGCACTCCCTTAGATTTTGTTTGTAAATTATTTAGAATATCCGCACATATAACAGAAATTCGCTTCTCTATTGTAACATTGGGCATTTGGCTGATTAGTTTCTGCTGTTTCTTATTTTCGGGTTCTAAAACAGAAATAACTTGTGCCATGTTCGTCTTAATAAACTCCCCTTCTGTAGGGTCTAGTTTGTTTTTTCTTTTCTAATATTAAAGACCAAAATGAAGCCAGCTTCAGTTGCCAAATCTGTTTCCTTGGTAAAATTTGACATAACCCTACTCTGACCATGACGTTTTTCCTTTAGTGATTTCAGTTTGGTTAACTGAGTGTCAACAGGAAATTCTTAATTGAAACCACTTTGTATAGTGTCCTGATGGTGGCATTTTAGATTACCGACCGTGAACTGTGACAAAGTTATTTGACACATTGGCTTACCGTTTCTTTCTACAAAAACAAATTCTTCATTCTAGTTTGTATTAAAAGCTCGCTGCTTCTCTTCATATTTACGCATTTTAGACAATATCGTAATTGTTCAGACACCACGCCACAACAGTACTTAAACTGCACACAACAACTGCACGCACAAAATATCGGCACTCGCTACTATTACCCGTTTACAGTTGCAGACGAAGCGCTGTGATGTTTACACGAGATCACCGCCGACTGATCATGCTTCACCTCAAGACACTGACTCGCTCACACCCTCGCGCTCAGAGCGCTGTATAACAGAAGACCCAGGAAATATCTTTATC